>JAHWFO010093547.1:0-13823 GCA_023313115.1 Rhysida immarginata
GGAGTTAGCTTCCGACCAGCGAAAGCTGTGGGCCAAGTTCATGTTGCTTCGTTAGAGGTGTTTAAGTTTTTTACGTTGGGTGTAGCATAATGCCACCTGTAAGATCTTTTTAGATCTTAATTCCGTAGAGGCAATACCATCTGCCCATCTACTTCAAAAGTAGAGGAAGGAGCCGCTAAGCAATATATGCGTGCCTTTAGCGTCCAGTAGTATTGACAGGGCCCTAGTCGTGCTACCGCGCTTGGTAGGCCGCTTTGCTGCTTTTGGTAGTGAACTTTCAGACTCTTACATTATATTTATTGCTGTGTGAATGTGTATGGTTTTTGTGATTTCATTAGAATAACTAGCTGGCCATTAATTTTTGCTTGTTATTTTCTTCCACTAGCAACCTTCCACGAAAGCCTTTGGAATAAGGAGACGTTCTTCTCCATTCCCGCAGACGTATCCGAAAAAGGAAATCCTGAGGGGTGGCCTCAACCTAGCCCGGCCATGTTTGGCAACAAGGACTACGAATCGGAGCCAACCTTGGATTAAGACGTATGGAAGGATTAGTTTTTGGAGTCGACGAACAGATGCGCTACTGCTCAGGTTCAGCATTAGCATCGTGACTCGTTCGCTTACGGAAGAAGTCATTCATCGAAAGAAGATAGTTCATTTTAATTTTTGAAAAAATATTACCGGGTCCTTGTATGTGGATTGGTTACGTTGGATAAGCCAGTGGCTGATTTTTATTTTACTTGTAAAAATCATTATCTATAATATGCCCGATGTCAGTTGGGTATACCCCCTTTTCAACGATTAAAATTGAATTTTTATCAATTATGTGTCTACCGCCTTTCCCTCCTCTACACTAAATAGTTTTATCATTCTGCTTACGATTAAGTTGTGACAATCAGTTTCTGGAAAATTGCAGACTGTAAATACAAGATTAGCTAACGGCTTACAAATGTTCAATGTGTTGTTCGTCATTCAGCAACATAGCCATCAGACGAGAAACAACACTTTTCGCTGCATTAAGCAAAATTTCTTTAGTAATGGCAGACATGTTACAAGATGCAATCTTTCAATGTTGCCAAAATAATCGCGGTACACTTTTGTTGACTTCAGGTATCCCCATAGCCAAAGGTCACAAGATAGGGTGATACGGGTGGTCATGCTTGCTGGAAAGTATCGACTGAGGACACGATTCTCGCCAATGTCAAGCGAAGCAGTCGTTGCACAGGCTCCACAATGATGCTCCATCTTCTTTCTTCTTCTATATATATATATATAAAGAAGGATGTTTTTGGGTCTGATTGTTTGTTTATTTGTTTGTTTGTGGGTTTGTTTGTTTCTTATGCAAATCTACAGTTTTATTCTGATCTTGATGAAATTTTTCCTACCTGAACTTCAAAGCATGAGGAAGGTCACTGTCTACTTCAGATTTCGAAAAAATAATAATTATTGATAAAAAATCGATATCCATGGTTATGTGAAGGCATATTAATGAGAAATATCTCATGACCGACAATGCAAGGCAAATTTGTGCAACAATAGGTATCAACAATGGTATAAACACGAAATCCACTAACACTAGGCAGGGAGCAGCAATATATATCTCATGACCAACAATGCAAGGCAAAGTTTGTGCAACAATAGGTATCAACAATGGTATCAGCACGCAATTCACCAATAACAATGTGCACAAAATGATGATGCAATGATAGAAAGTTCATTTCAAAGGATTATAAAAATGAACATAAAATAATGATGCCATGACAGAACATTCGTTTCCAAGAATTAGTAACAATGAACAGGAAATGGAGGAAATGGGTATAATAGACGATATAGATAGGGCAGTCTCTCTCGATGAGGGCAAAGTAGATACACGTGTCTTCCTTCAGCTCTCTAACAATCGTTCAGACGATTGGGAAAAGTGTGTATATGTGTCTTTGTGTGTGTATGTGCGTGTGTGTGTGTGTGTGTGTGTGTGTGTGTGTGTTTGGCACGTTTTAGCAGTGCATAACATATTACAGTTTATTTCCAAAAAACACATCAGTTTATTTAACTTCTTGAGATTGTTCTGTTTACCTACTGTGTAATTATCCCGGGCAACCCCGGTTCCTCTGCTAGTTTTTCTATATATAAAAAGAAGGATGTTTGTTTGTTTATGGGTTTGTTTGTGGGTTTGTTTGTTTGTTTCTTATGCAAATCTACAGTTTTATTCCGATCTTGATAAAAGTTTGCATACTTGACCTTCAAACCATGAGGAAGGGCACTGTCTACCTCAGATTTCGGAAAAATAATAACTCTCGGTAAAAAAATCGATATTCATGGTTATGGAAGGGCATATTAATGAGAAATATCTCATGACTAACAATGCAAGACAAAGTTTTTGCAACAATAGGTATCAACAATGGTGTCAACACGCAATGAACCAACACTATGCAAGGATCAACAATATATGTCTCATGACCAACAATGCAAGGCAAAGTTTGTGCAATATAGAATTCAATGCATAGAATTCCTGTTATTCAGGCTTTTCTTAGAAAAGAGAATTCTTAGTATTTAACAATTTCTTGAAAATCTTTAAAAATGATCAGTAACTGGAGATAATGAGTTAGCAGACTATTGAGAAAGAGTGAAAGACGATAGAAGAAGCACTCCAGAGTCTACTTCAGATTTCAGAAAAATAATAATTATTGATAAAAAATCGATATTCATGGTTATGGAAAAGCATATTAGTGAGAAATATCTCATGACCAGCAATGCAAGACAAAGTTTTTGCAATAATAAATATCAACAATGGTGTCAACACGCAATGCACCAACACTATGCACGAACCAACAATATACAAGGTGATTATAATTAAAGTCCCTTTGTAAAAATGCTATAAAAAAACAACCATGAGTCCGAATGACTTCAAATTTGGACTGAGCATTCTTGAAGAAGGGGCATTTGATATGGATAAGAAAAAAAATAGTTCCAAAATTTATCACTAGATGGCGCTGTAAGCGGCATATTATGCCTAGGAGGATTTGTACTATGCAAATTGAAAGATACGCATGCGCATGAGACATTGCATGTGTTATAAAAACGCAGGCCTCATGGCGTTCTCGTCATATTTGTATCTCAGCAGCTTGCCATGGGTCTGTCAATGAAGGATCGCGCTCTGCTTGTGAAGCTCTTTTACAAGAATGGCGACTCTGCCATAGCAGCTTTAAAGAAATTTCGGGTATTAAAGGGAATGAAAAAAGGATGTGGTCCGATGTCTGCAAAGGCTCTGAGGTGTATGATTAAAAAATTCGAAGCGACAGGTTCTTTTGCAGTGAAATCTGGCAGAGGGAGGAAAGCAGTTGCTTTGACGTCAGTAGAAGATGTGGCTGAAGCATTAGAGGAAGGGTCGAACAGTGGTGTGCAAACATGGAGTGCACGGGGAATTGCCCGAACTTTAGACATGCCTGTGAGCACGGTAAATAAAATTTTACGCAATATCCTGCATTGTTATCCCTATAAAATTACCCATGTTCAGGAGTTACTTCCTGCTGACCTGCCAATTAGACACACGTTTGCTTTAGAATTTCTAGCTCGCATGGAAGTGGACAATGAATGGCCATGGAACATCTTGTGGACAGACGAAGCCCATTTTTATCTCCACGGCGTTGTCAATACACAAAATTGCAGGATATGGGCAACGGAAAATCCTTTCGCATGTGTTTCAATACCGCTTCATTCTGCAAAGGTAACTGTGTGGTGCGGGATGACAGCATCATTGATTATAGGGCCATTTTTTTTCGAGGAAGTGGGTCCTGCGGGTCCCGTTACCTGTACAGTCAATGGTCAACGGTATGCGTGTCTTTTACGCAACCAGGTAATTCCAACACTTCAACAGCATGCATGCGTGGATAGAATAATTTTCATGCAAGATGGCGCTCCTCCGCACATTGCAAAGCCAGTGAAGCAACTGCTGAAGACACATTTCGGAGATGATAGAATTATCAGCCGTCATTTTCCGAGAGCCTGGCCTGCAAGATCACCGGACCGCAATCCTTGTGACTTCTGGCTCTGGGGTTACCTTAAAAATCATGTGTTCAGTGGCCCAGTTGCAAATTTAGCGGAATTGAAGGCTCGGATTACGCACCACGTTCACAACGTGACCCCGGAGACACTCCGGTCTGTTGTGGAACATGCTGTTTATCGGTTAAAACTTGTGGAGGAAAATGGTGGACAGCATATTGAACATGTCTTGCGCAAGTCCCGAGATAATTAATAGGCGTTTCCATTGTTGCTTTTTATGCGGTTTTTGGCCCAAGGACAATTAAAAACCGAATCATCATGTGCTTTTTATGCGGTTTTTGGCCCAAGGACAATTAAAAACCGAATCATTATGTGCTTTTTATGCGGTTTTTGGCCCAAGGACAATTAAAAACCGATTTTTCCCATCCGATGTGGTACGACCTTGCCGTGGTGGATGGGCTTTGCACTAACAGTGCCACAACTGTTAAATTGTAACGAACCTAAACGTGGGGTTTATGTGGGCTTAATAAAAATTACAAAAATAGCGCATATAAATAAAAAGGTTTTATTAAATAAGATAGAATTGATTTGGGTAATTACATATTATTATTAACATTGATCACTCACGCAACCCTCTTGCGATTTAGCCTGCGATCACTAGAAAATGCTTAAACTCTCAATTCGAGTAGAACAAATATAAAATGAAAGTAATAAACAAATTTACAGATTTCTAAGACTAAAACTTAAAACGCCAGCTTTTAACAACTAAGCCCATTGCCTAACGTCAGCTGTCTATCATTAAAACACTCGAGAACTGACGGGGAAATAATCCCTTTCGGAAAAATAACTATTGTTTAATCTAAGAGGTTCGCACCACTTCGGAGTGAACTTCTTTCCAAGGTTAACTTTAAATTCTATGAAAGACCTTCAGCCATTCTGAGCGGGTATAAAATTACCGACACAGCTGTCGAACTGGTCCCACGAAATAATCAGGCGCTTTAGTAAAAGTCTATCCCTAAATTATTTCTAATTTCTTCATTTCACAACACGTGAATATCAATACAATTAATTGCTCAGGTGAACGAAAAGTCATTCTTATCGGAAAGCGCCCGCTGTCAGGATTTGTTCTGTGAGCCACGAGGCCTCCTCGTCCTGGGCTTTAAACTTTAACTTCTGATGCGGATTGTCGGAAAGACTCTTTCGGCAGTCAATGCATCTAACGCACAACTCGTGACGGCCGACCTCGCCTACGGCTATTTTCTTCCGGCTGCGTTGGCAACGATGAACTCGTCGCGTAGCCCTTTTGGGGGGAGGACTACTGGAACCCAGGGTCGTAGTTGCTCGTCTGGGATGAGGGTGACCAAACGAGAACCTAATGCAGAAGGGACAGAATAAATATATATTAATGTTAGCCGGAATTAAATTGTCTGCACACGCAGCATTCGTCCAATTACACCCACGCACAGAATCACTCCAACAACGCGCAGCCCGCAACTCGCACTCACTGGGTGAGAGAAATTTGTGAGTATCGCAACGCGCTACGCAGGGAACACCGGTGCTATGCGCGCTTGCGTTGCTCTCGTCCTTCACATCCACAAATATCAGCCTTGCGTCCCGCCTTTGAATTTGAGGTGATGCTATTCTGTTAGCTGGGCCTCCAAAGACGTCCACTATGCGTGAGGCTTGGTTGGCCGGCTCTTGCTTGAAAACAGGCCGACGCCTTTTCCACAGACGCGTTCTAAACGGGGCTGGTGAGCTTTCCCTTTGTGGCGTTCGGGAGGTAATACCTTCCTTATTCCCGCGACGACCACGGCGGCTCTTCCTTTTTCTCGTATTATGCTCGGTAAAAGAATTAGAATATCTTACCTGCCGCTCGTGCCCGCGCCCGGAAGAACCTCGTATCGCCGAACGCCCGGAAAGCTCCACTGCCTCACCCCGATTTTCGAAAACGTCTTTTCTCATCCGAATCTCAGGTAACTCTCCCCTACCTTCACTCTTCTCCTCTCCTCGTCTCCTTTCCAATCTTCCCCTCTTTTTCATTGGCTCTCGCCGCGTCTCTCCTCTAACCTCTCTCTCTCTACCAATCTCCAGACTCTTATTTTCCTCCTTTTTCACATAAGGCGCTTTTATCATTGGCTTTCGACCCTCCGCCGTCGTCTGCTTTACACGTCTCCTCACATGAACTGGGGTTTGAGTGCTCGCTATCGCGAGCCCTCCCAAATCTTGTGACATAAATGACTTGAAAGTCATGTTTTCCATCATCAAACCCGAAGCAATCATGTTCATTGACCGGTACAGTTGATTTTTTGCTAATACTGTACTGTATAATAAAAAAAAAAATCATGTTTAACTTGTTTTAGTGTCAATTGCATTCCTTGACCAACTTTAATGTAAAAACATCATGCCATAAACAACTCATGCCAAAGCCGTCGTATTTCAATTCAAAATGTCACTTCTAGCTGAATCCGCTTCCGTTATGCCGCTTACAGCGCCATCTAGTGATAAATTTTGGAACTATTTTTTTCTTATCCCATATCAAATGCCCCTTCTTCAAGAATGCTCAGTCCAAATTTGAAGTCATTCGGACTCATGGTTGTTTTTTTATAGCATTTTTACAAAGGGACTTTAATTATAATCACCTTGTATATCTCATGATCAACAATGCAAGTCAAAGTTTTTGCAACAATAGGCCCGCCGTGTTTGCATCAACAATGGTATCAATGCGCAATTCACCAATAACAATGAGCACAGAATGATACAATGATAGAAAGTTCATTTCCCAAAGGTTATAAATGCAAGTGTAATTAACCCGGGCAACGCCGTGTACCTCTGCTAGTGTTCTTCTATATGTATAACGAAGGATGTTTGTGGGTCTGTTTGTTTGTTTGTGGAATCAACAATGGTATCAACACGCAATTCACCAATAACAAAGAGCACAAAATGGTGATGCAATGATAGAAAGTTCATTTCAAAGAATTATAACAATGAACATAAAATGATGATGCAATGATAGAACATTCGTTTCCAAGAATTATAACAATGAACATAAAATGATGATGCTATGACAGAACATTCGTTTCCAAGAATTATTAACAATGAACAGGAAATGGATATAATAGACGATATAGATAGGGCAGTCTCTCTCCATGAGAGAGATACACGTGTCTTCCTTCAGTGCAGACGATTAGGAAAAATGTGTGTGTTTCTTTGTGTGTTTGGCACGTTTGAGCAGTGCATAACTTATTACAGTTTAATTCCAAAAAATACATCAGCTCGAACCATAGTGTGCCGTCCAGCTTTGGAGTAAAAGCTGGGATATAAATAAAATTGTCATGAGAGCGCATTCTAACCTCGGTTGGCGAATCCAGACACCAGAAACCATAACAGTCTGTTTTATATACACGAAACAATTGCAGGTGTTTAACTGAAGTAAATAAACGTCCTTCTTCATATTGTTTAACTGTTATTATCCCGGGCACCGCCAGGTAGATCAGCTAGTCTATCTTTCTTCTATACATATAAAGACGGATGTTTGTTTGTGGGTATTGATTACAAATCTACAGTTTTATTCCGATTTTGATGAAATTTAGCATACTTGACCTTCAAAGCATGAGGAAGGTCACTGTCTACCTCAGATTTCGGAAAAATAATAATTATCGATAAAAAATTGATATTCGTGTGTTATGGCAGGGCATATTAATGAGAAATATCTCATGACCAACAATGCAAGGCAAAATTGGGCAATAATACTTATCAACAATGGTATCAACACGCAATTTACGATTACTCTGTACTGTACAACAATATACACTGAGTTAGCAAAACTCATGGGATAGTTACTTAATATCTGGTCGGGCCACCTCTGGCCCTGTTGAGTGCAGCAATAAGGCGTGGTAGTGAGTCTGCAAGTCCCTGATACACTTCTGGAGGCAGTTGACACCAGATAGTCTGCAGAGCCGAAGATAGTTGCTGCCCGTTCGGGGGCGGATTATCCAGTGCCCAGAGCCTGACTTCAACAGCATCCTAGATATGCTTGATGGGATTCATGTCAGGGCTCTGGGCTGGCCAGCTAGTCGTTTGACCTCTCCTGCATGCTCCTAGAACCATTCGCGGACGACATTGGAGCGATGTGGTGAACCATTGTCATCTTGAAAGACTGCTACGTCGTCACGGTGTTGAAATGTCAAAAACGGGTGCAGATGGTCTCCGATGAGTTGACGATACCGTGGACCATTCAGCGTTTGGTCCAGGATAATCAGAGGGCCCATTCCAAACCAGTAAAATGCACCCCAGACCATCACTAACGCCCCACCACCCTGCACCACCATCTGTTGGCATGCGGGATCCATCGTTTCGTGAGGTCTGCGCCACACACGGTGCCTCCCATCTGCGTGGTACAGTTGATATCGTGACTCATCTGACCATATGATGTTACGCCACTGTTGCAGAGTCAAGGCCAAGATGGTTGGTGGCAAATGCACGCCGGAGTGTCCGATGACGCTGGGTAAGCATTGGCACCCGTGTAGGGCGACGGATGCCAAACTCGAGGGCATGCACATTCCGACGGATTGTTCACCGAGAGGCGTTTCTAGTGCGGCCAGTATTGAACTGGTCTGTGATTTGCTGCACTGTTGCGCTCCTGTCTCTCTGAATTCCCAGGTGTCGCCGGTCACGATCATTCAGGGCAGCTGGACTGTGATGCCTGGGTCACTATCATTCTGGGTGCCTGTTGTGGACTGTGATGCCTTCATCCAGCCATTCCCGATACACCCTGGAGACAGTTGAGCGGGGAAAGCCAAATTCCTGCACCGCTGCTGAAATGGAACATCCCATGCGTCGGGCACCTACTATCATACCCCGTTCAAAAGACGTCAACTCGCGACGACGTGCCATGTCTAATTAATCACTTATCCAAGCTCTTCCCACAACATCTAATGGTCCATTCCCAGAATCCGTTACCCCTGTGAATTCGTGAGCCATGCCCATCAATCAATGTGCTTGCTATCCCATGAGTTTTGCTAACTCAGTGTATATCTCATGAACAACGATGCAAGGAAAAGTTTGTGCAATGATACGTATCAACAATGGTGTCAACACGCCATGTACCAACACTAGGCAGGGATCAACAATATATATCTCGTGACCACCAATGATAGACCAAATTTGTAAAAACGCATAAAATTCCTGTTATTCAACTTTTCTTAGGAAGAGAGTTCTTAGTACTTAAATATTTTTTGAAAATCTTTACAAATGATTAGTAACTGGAGATAATGGAAAGTTAGCAGACTATTGAGAAAGAGCGGAAAGACGACAGAGGAAGCACTTTTTTAGCTCCGTGATGTATTGAGCAAATGGTAAGCAGGTCAATAGAAAAATCGGCGATTGCTGGATTACACAAAGTGATGAATGGCCAAGTTTTGCATCAAGACATCGAGAGAAGAGTGGAATTGCTTAAACATCAAGTGGACATATAAAGTAAGATTACGTGAGTAAGAAATTATTTAGACAAGCAGTGGCATCCTTGGAAAGGGGCTTCCTTTGTGAGCCGTTAAAAAATTTTTCTTCGAATTTTCATTAAGAATTTTTACTGTATTAATTCATGTGTTAATGGAAAGTCAGAAGACTGATAAAGAGTGGGAAGACGACAGAGGAAGCACTCCTTTAGCTCCATGCGGTATTGTGCAAATGGAAAGCAGGTCAATAGAAGAATCGGCGATCGCTAGACTACAAAAAGAGTTGAATGGCCATCGATAGAAGAAAAAAAAATTGGTACAACATCTTAAGTAAGATTACGTGAGTAAGAAATTATTTGGACTAGCAGTTGCATCCTTGGGGAGGTCCATCCATTGTGAGTCTTTAAAAAAAATTTTCAAATTTTTATTAAGTATACTTACTGTATTAATTCTAAGCGTTTTCATGTGTGTTATTTCTAAGATATGTCAGATTTATTCCAATAGAGAGTTATAATTTAATTTTTTGAGATGTATCTCTTTACCTACAATTGTACTTAACCCAGGCAACGCCGGGTACCTCTGCTAGTGTATCTATATACATAAAGAAGGATGGTTGTGGTTTGTTTGTGTGTATTGAATACAAATCTACAGTTTTATTCCGATCTTGATGAACTTTTGCATACTTGACCTTCAAACTATGAGGACGGTCAATGTCTACTACAGATTTCAGATAAAATAATAAGTATCGATTAAAAATCGATATTCATGTTTACGGCAGGGCAAATTAATAAGAAATATTTCATCTATCTATATATATAAAGAAGGATGTTTGTGGGTGGGTCTGTCTGTACGTTTTTTATACAAATCTACAGTTTTATTCCGATCTTGATGAAATTTCGCATACATGACCTTCAAAGCATGAGGAAGGTCACTGTCTATTTCAGATTTCGAAAAAATAATAGTTATTGATGAAAAATCGATATTCATCGTTATGGCAAGGCATATTAATGAGAAATATCGCATGACCAACAATGCAAGACAAAGTTTTTGCAACAATGGTATCCACACGCAATTCACAAACACTCTGCACGGACCAACAATATATATCTCATGACCAACAACGCAAATAAAAGTTTGTGCAACAATAGGTATCAACAATGGTTTCAACACGCAATTCACCAATAACAATAAGCTCAAAATGATACAATGATAGAAAGGTCATTTCAAAGAATTATAACAATGAACATAAAATGATGATGCAATGATAGAACATTCTTTTCAAATAATTATAACAAATAACATAAAATGATGATGCTATGACAGAACATTCGTTTCCAAGAATTATTAACAATGAACAGGAAATGGATATAATAGACGATATAGATAGGGCAGTGTCTCCCCATGAGAGAGATACACGTGTCTTCCTTCAGTGCAGACGATTGGGGAAAATGTGTGTGTTTCTTTGTGTTTGTGTGTTTGGCAGGTTTGAGCAGTGCATAACTTATTACAGGTTAATTCCAAAAAATACAACATCTCAAACCGTCCAGCTTTGGAGTAAAAGCTGGGACATAAATGAAATTGTCGGGAGAGCGCATTGTAACCTCAGTTGGCGAATCCAGGCACCAGAAACCATAACAGTCTGTTTTATATACACGAAACAATTGCAGGTGTTTAACTGAAGCAAATATCTTCTTCAGGTTGCTCTGCTGCCCTATAACTGTTATTATCCTGGGCAACGCCAAGTAGATAAGCTAGTCTATCGTTCTTCTTTGATGGCCAGGTGGCCGAGAGGGCTAGGGCGTAGGCTTACTAGTTTTCAAGTCCGCCTAGTCGTGGGTTCGAATCCCGCCATGGGCATGGATGTTTGTGTTTGTTCTAGGCTGCGTACAGATATAACTTGTGCGAAAGGCGCAAAATGTCCTGAGTAGTCGACGCCAAAAATTCCAATCAATCAATAAAACCTATCGTTCTTATATACATATAAAGACGGATGTTTGTTTGTGGGTATTGAATACAAATCTACAGTTTTATTCCGATCTTGATGAAATTTTGCATACTTGACCTTCAAAGCACGAGGAGGAAGGTCACTGTCTACTTCAGATTTCGGAAAAATTATCATTATCGATAGAAAATTGATATTCGTTGGTTATGACAGGGCATATTAATAAGAAATATCTCATGACCAACAATGCAAGGAAACGTTTGTGCAACGATACGTTAAAAATAAAATAATCTAGACCTACTAACGCACACTGCGTCCCGGTGTCATTTGATTGTTCAATGCAGTATTGTAAGTAAAGGGAGCTGCGGGGACCCCATGTTCATATGACAAAAAATACTTCTAAGGACCTCTTCTATCATCTCCCAAAAAATCTGTACTCAATTCAAAAACACCCTGTATATCTCATGACTACCAATGAAAGGAAAAATTTGTAAAAACGCATAGGATTCCTGTTTTCAGGGTTTTCTTAGAAAAGAGAGTCCTTAGTACGTAACAATTTTTTGAAAATCTTTATAAATGATTAGTAACCAGTTAATGGTAGGTTAGCAGACTATTGAGAAAGAGGGGAAAGACGACAGAGGAAGTACTCCTTTAGCTCCGTGCTGTATTGAGCAAATGAGTACATGTCAATACAAAAATCGGCGATTGCTAGACTACAAAAAGAGATGAATGGCCAAGTTTTGATTGAAGACATAGAGAAGAAAGGGAATTGCAACAACATCAAGTGTACGTCTAAAGTAAGATTACGTAAGTAAGAAATTATTTAGACTAGCCGTGGCATCCTTGGAGAGGTCCAACCATTGTTAGCATTTAAAATTTTTTTTTTCAAATTTTTATTTAGAACTAGCAGAGGTACCCGGCGTTGCCCGGGATAATTACACTTGTAGTTAAAGAGAACAATCTCAAAAAATGAAATTATAACTACGAATTGGTTTAATAACTCAATCAATACAACACAGAGCAAAGGGACTATCCATTCTATGAAAAATACAAAAAAAAATTCTAGGTGTTTTACCGAGACTTATCTAAACTCACCACTGCGGAACATAACCATATACTTTAGACACTAGTTTTATCCTGCCCTTGGCGTAGAAGCTCTTTAACCCTGTTGGTATATTAAAGGGAGTTTGTTCAGATGTTTCAAATGCCCGTGTAGCTTTTTCTGCTTCAGTTGCAGAGTTTTTCTGACCAATACTCCTTCTTTCTCTTTTCTTTCCGGACACCAAATTTTTGCCAGTCATCTGAACGTTTGATAGGGAGCTCAAGGAAGACAAACCTGACTCCTTAGCCTCATCAATAGATGCTGACTTATTAATTTTCTGTCAGAGCATAATCATTTTATGCTCATTAGTAATAATTCTTGGAAACGATCGTTCAATCATCGCATTATGAGCATCTCAGTATCCAAAATATTCACATTCCCACAGAATATAGTCAAAATGTATTTGTATGATACGTTTGGATCTGATGTTCCACCAAATAAGCTAGGTGATAACCCCGGCATTGCTCGGACTTATTTTTTGAATTAAATTTTGCTATATCTTAAAAATAAACACTTGAAAACGCTTAGAATTAAACAGTAAAATTCTTAATGAAAATTCGAACTAAAAATATTTAAAGGCTCACAATGTATAGACCCCTCCAAGGATGCCACTGCTACTCTAAATAATTTCTTACTCATGTAATCTTATTTTAGATGTACACATGACTTTGATGAAATTCCCACTCTTCTCTCGATATCTTAAAGAAAACTTGGCTATTTGTGTAGTCTAGCGGTCGTCGATTCTTCTATTTATTTGCTTACCATTTGCTCAATACAGCACGAAGCTAAAGCAGTGCTTCCTCTGTAGTCTTTCCTCTCTCTCTCATAAGTCTGGTAAATCTAGTTACTGATGATTCTTAAAGATTTTCAAGAAATTGTCAACTAGTAGGTACTCTCTTTTCTAAGAAAAGCCTAAATAACAGGATTTCTATGCATTGTTACAAATTAAAACTTATCTATATTGCACAAATTTTGCCTTGCATTGTTAATTATATGATACTAGAAGAGGTATCCGGCATTGCCCGAGGTAATTACACTTGGATGTAAACAGAACAATCTCAAAAAATTAAATTAAATTTTGCAATATCTTAAAAATAAACACATGAAAATGCTTAGAATTAATACAGTAAAAATTCTTAATGAAAATTCGAAAAAAATCTTTTTAAAGGCTCACAATGGCTGGACCTCTCCAAGGATGCCACTGCTATTTTAGATAATTTCATATTCACGTAATCTTACCTCAGATGTATACTTAGTGTTGTTGCAATTTCCACTCTTCTCTTGATGTGTTGAAGCAAAATTTGGCCATTCATCACTTTGTGCAGTCTAG
>JAHWFO010093548.1:0-38495 GCA_023313115.1 Rhysida immarginata
AGTTCATGGACGCGGACTTCATTCAAACTTTGCTACATCTTTACAGTAAAACTCGCCAATACGCCAAAACAACAACATTCGGAGTTAATTTTTTAGGAAACTGTAAAATTAACTGCATTGCTTTCTGCTGTGGTTCCACTTTCAAGCGATGCTTCTAGAGTATCGAGCAACAAGCGCCATTTTCGAAGCCTCTATCGCTGGTTGCTTGTTTTTGCTCCTCTCCAAAAACATAATATACGTCCTCTCCGGACAAAAATTTTTTTAACAACTCTCAAAAGGAACCTTTCTTAACAATACTAACAAACGATAGAAAAACCGCAGTTTTTCGTAGAATTTCTCCTCGCTACAAACAAAGCTCAGCTATTGACGCTGAAACATTGTTGCCAAGAAGAGAAATTCTACATTGCTCTTCACCACGGTCTATAGATATTCATGGTCATCGAGCTTCGGCCATTTTCCATTGTTTCGAGAAGCTAAGGAAAACAGATCGCGCCAGGTGCCGCATAGATCGAGGTTTTTCATTGAAACTGAAAATGAAAGTAGAGTTTCTGTCTGTCGATAGGGCGGCGCTGTAGGCGTTTTTGGGCTGATTGCACATGCAGTGCCACTTTTCAATAGAGTTCCCGCCCTATTGGGAGCTAGAAACTTTAACTTCATTTTAATAATGGAGCTCGGTGACCATGAATATCTATAGACCGTGCTCTTCACAAATTGCTCTTAACAATTACACAAGGATTAAGCTTATCATACCCATTACAATAAATTACAAACAATCACACATGAGTTTATAATGACAGCACAACAAACAAAGTTATAATAACGGGTGAACCACATAAATACAGCAAACAGGGCATACACACACCTACGCACAATTCAAAATGTAACGTGAGCACCTCCCCCACTATAATCACATAAACACTGACTTACAGTCACATACGCCCTATCACAAGACCTGAAGAACCCTGTTCTTCCAATCGAAATCACAGTTCACAAAGCCCTTTCTCACAAATAACATCTCGAGGACGATTTACCTATACACGATTTACTCAGTACATTTGATTGTACTTTCTTACCACTACCAATCGAGCTCGCAGAAACCAACCCCAAGTCCTATACTAAACCGGCTCTGCTTTCCTTCTGTTTCTTTTGTGCCTAGCACCACCATGCCGTCCATTGGGCAGTTCGCGAATAGGGGGCTTTTCCAACTTCCTAGTGATATCGCCCTCACTGAAATTAGTGCGCGCACTAATTTCAATGGTATTGCCCACAAAGACGGTGGGATCCCGGTCTACTTCAATTTCGGCCACACTATTCCCACACCCACTTACAGTTTCTTCAAAGTCGGCCAACATCGTAACTACATATATTCTCATTGTCGCTGTCGAGCTCCTGTTCCCACTCAATGCGCGGCAACACCAATTTGTTATCCCACACTTGATCAACAACGGGGGCTTCATACATAGTGCCCTCATCAACAGATATTTTAATCGCCCTAAGAATATCAGTTTCCACCGCTACGTTTCTTGTAGGTACCTCTTCAGTTCCCACTGCTATATTCATCATTGTTATCTCATCGGTACCAGTCGCTGTGTCCTCCCACACAGTCGTATCTACACCCACAGCCGCGCCCTTCATCAACGTATCATTAGTGCCCACTGCCAACGCCTCCTAAAGATAAGGCCTGAGCGCGAAAACGTCATACCTAGAGTCTACAATCCCATCCGTGTCGGTACCTATCGCTACATTTTCTATAGTAGATAAATTGGCCCCCAACGATACAGCTTTCTGACCAGGCGTGTAACTCACCTGGGTACTGCATTGCTTCTACTTGGAGCATACCCTGCCCAATGCTTAACAATGCTTAATACAAATTCAGGGGCTCTCTGAAACAAACAAAATAATAGCATAAACTCCAAACGCAAAAACTCTATATTGAATAATGACAATGTCAAGTATTTATGCCTAGAATTTACTGTACATATTCAAATTGGCATCTCTCTGGCATAAGTGTACTTTTTTTTCTAATGGTATTATATAACGTATCAGGGCAAACTCTCCAGCCACCCCTTGGCGCATTAATCAGTATCCATAGAACCTACGTATTTATTCAACACTGGAACGTGTCATGTACCCCTTTTATATTGCAGGGAGGGGTACCGTAACCTACTTAAGTATTGCTATTAAACAATTTCCTGTTTAGCGCAACAATGCGCAAACGATCCCTTAGGTTCTGTTTTGCGCGGGTGTGGGCAGTTGCTCTCAATACAGTCGTATGACTCATTTTCTCACTGGAGCCTCTCGATTTGCTCACTAAGCAACAATTATGCCGACTCAGCTGAACATAAATTGTTCAGAAACACTAATTACCATCTTATGCCATATAGCATCAAAACCTTCAATATCTATTCAACATAGGATAAAATAAAACAATTGCACTTGTTCACGAATTAATTGTTCTTCAAAAGCACATGCAAAAGAGTGTCCCATCGAAAGAAAATAGATGGCTACTGTCGCTCAATGCATAGTCAATGCACATAATACAGGCATGCAAGGATGTCAGTATACATTCGGATAACGTCCTATCGACGCAGTTTTTCTTATAAGCAAAGAAACAAATTCTCTGGATTAAGATTAAATAAAAAACTGTCTCATCCAGCTCGATGGCAAGTTGTTATCTCAACTCTGTAGTTCATGAGAACATCTAGGCCAATCGCTGCCATGGACACTGACTTCATTCGGTACCCGGTCATTTGGCCGACGGACATTTGGCCGACGGACATTTGGCCGAACGGACATTTGGCCGAACGGACATTTGGCCGAACGGACATTTGGCCGAACGGACATTTGGCCGAATGGACATTTCACCGACGGACATATGACCGAACGGAAATTTAACGACGGAGAAATTCATTTAATGAAAAAAAAAAGTTTTCAGGAGGCTATTTCATATAACAGATCTTATGAGACAAATCTATTTAATTCTTTCTACTAAGCAAGCATATTGTATGGACCGATAAAATTATTCTTTAATAATGGAAACATGATGGAATCGAAATACTCAAATAAAAAAATCCGATGTACTTACGACTATATCGAGTTGGAATTATTCGACTCTTTTAGACGACTAAGGACCAAATTATCGCGATATTTATTGATAACGAAGAATATCGCATATCCCTATGGACGATACTTTAATATCGCATATTTTAGAGTCATCGATACTGTCAGAATTTTCGCATTTGATACTATCCGATATTAGAATTTTTGTCCTCTCATAAAACAGGACAGAAACCTGATATGTATGGAATAAACTTTTACTACCACGATCTAATATCAAATATTGCCCATCACTAATGAGTATCTCATTTTATAGAAGTAAAATATTCATTTAAAAAGACATACAAGAAAAGACTTGATATTATTAAATAATACAAGACCCTTAGTTGCATTTTGTCTGGTTCTCATTTTAACCTACCTAACGATATGAAAACTAACATTTATTTAAAAAGACATACAAAAAAGAATAATTTTATAGGTTCATACAATATGCTTGCTTAGTAGAAAGAATTAAACAGATTTGTCTCATAAGATTTGTTATACGAAATAACCTCCTGAAAACATTTTTTTTTTCATTAAATGAATTTCTCCGTCGGTTAAATTTCCGTTCGGTCGAATGTCCGTTCGGTCGAATGTCCGTTCGGCCAAATGTCCGTCGGCCAAGTGTCCGTCGGCCAAATGTCCGTCGGTCAAATTACCGGGTACCCTTCATTCGAACTTAACGACATCTTTACAGTGAAACTCGCCAATACATCAAAACTTCAGCATTCGGAGTTAATTTTGTAGCAAACTGTAAAATTAACTGCATTGCTATCTGTTCTAGTTCCACTTTCAAGCGATGCTCCGAGGGTAGCGAGCAATAAGCGCCATTTTCGAAGCCTCTATCGCTGGTCGCTTGCTCTCGCTCCTCTCCAAAAAGATAACGTACGTCCTGTCTCGTTAAAAATTTTTTAATAACAACATATAAGAAACTCTCTTAACAATACTAATATACAATAGAAAAACCGCAGATTTTCGTAGAAAATCTCCCCGCTACAACAAAGATCAGCTGTTGACGCCGAAACATTGTTGCCACGAAGGGAAATTCCACATTGCTTTTCACAAATTGCTCTTATCAACTACACAAAGATTAAGCTTATCATAGCCATTACACTAAATTACAAACAATCAACACACGAATTTATAACGACAACACCATAAAAAGTTATAATAACGAACGGAGCATACACACACACCTACGCACAATTCAAATCTTAACGGGAGCACCTCCCCCACTATAACCACATACACACTGACTTATAGTCACAATTTAAATAAACTGAAAAATGCTTAGTGTTGATTTTTTTAGTTTAATATATAAATTACTAGTTGTTACCCGCGGCTTCGCTCACCCGTGCCATCTGTCGAGGGGAATTACAAAGCAAAAGCAGGTAATTTTAAAAGGACTTAGGAAAGCTGTGTGCTCCCGTGAAAAAGAAATACTTTCCCGCGGTAAAACGTAGCCTATGTGACTCTCGAGCCCTCCGACTATCTCCATACAGAAAACCACATCAATCCATCAGTCTGTATTGACAGGAAAGAAGGACGAACAAACAAACACACTTTCACTTTTATAATATTTAGCATGAATACTAAATTTGAGTAAGAAAGATTTGCTTAGTCTCTCTCCAAAGCGGATAACTAAATTTGATAACTTAATTAGTAAATTTAACCCGTCATGTGGTTTTTTCTATCGTCTCTCACTCTAAATGAGAGTCAACCCCGCATAACTCGTCAAGCGATTTCCTTAAGAATACCTTTGTTTAAACGCTTAGAAGTGTCTCCATGGTATGTTCCACGTGACAGCAGTGTAAGGAAGGAGGAAGTATTAGAAAATATTAACAAATAATTTTAAACAACGAGACACAGGGAAACGACTTATCCACATAGAAATTTTATTACGATGAATACGCATTTCGGCAGCCACGCTGCTTTCTTCAGCATCTAAAGGGGAGAAAGCTATGATCAGAGTAGATAAGCTAATCTGATGAAGAGTGAGACAATCGACAATCGAACAGTGAAGTGAAAAGAAAGACGCGAGTGGTCCAAGAGCCAAGCTCACTTTGCACGCTCGCCCAAAGAGTAAACCAGAGGCGGTACACTGAACTGGGTGAGAAGCCTGATGAACCTCTTTAGTCCTCCAGAGAAGAAGTCCCCAGAAGGGACGAGAGTCAGATTGTAGATTGACGAATAGAGTCCCCAAAAATCACCAGGATCTAAAAGATCCAATAGTTGGGGAAGACGTCCTTGTTAACGTCATCAAAGCAGACATCCAGGATATGGTGCCGTCTGCGAAACCTGAGGGGATTCTTACCAACGAGTGGATGGTCCAGAATACCAGAAACCAGGATGTTTTCATGATTCTCCATCTTGGGTAGCATATTCTTCATAAGTGCCTGGACATAGGTGCCTATGTGGGTCATCCCCAAATCCTCATTGGCTGTTGGCAACTCTTCTGTCAAGTTGGGCAACGTATCGGAGAGCAACATTTTTGGAAGGTCTGGAGATCCTTCCACCTAGATTTGCAAATAGAAGCCCAAGCAGGCATTCCATGAAGCAAAATAGTACGAATCACAACCTTGTATATCAAGAGTTTGTTATCTACACCAAGAGCGCTGTTTCGCCCCAGAAGTGCAATCAAACTGAACTTCGCTTTCTTTGCCTTGTTGAGCGCGTATTGGACTTGGTCGTTCCAGTTTAGTTTGGAGTCGATCATGACACCAAGATATTTATAGCTTTTTGCCCACCATATGTTTGAAGGCTGCCAGCTTCTGTTGTTGGCAGTGGTTAGAGTCTTTCCTGATGTATTTGGCAATAAAGTTCTTCTTGCGGTAAATGTTGAAGTCCAGTTTTTGGTCTTTCCTGGATATCTTCAAGTCAAGGAAGGGGATGCTGCCTTTGACTTCTCTTTCCGTGGTGAACTTGATGTTGGGGCATAGGTTGTTCAAATTATCGTGGAGTTGCTGGATCTCTTTTGCGGGAACTATGGCGAAGACATCATCAACATATCGAAACCAGACTCTTGGAAAATACACGAATTCCAAAATGGCGCGGTTTTCTAGTCTATCTATATATATAAAGAAGGATGTTTGTGTGTGTGGGTGGGTGGGTCTGTTTGTATGTTTTTTATACAAATCTACAGTTTTATTCCGATCTTGATGAAATTTCGCATACATGACCTTCAAAGCATGAGGAAGGTCACTGTCTACCTCAGATTTCGGAAAAATAATAAATATCGATAAAAAATCGATATTCATGGTTATGGCAAGGCATTTTAATGAGAAATATCTCATGACCAACAATGCAAGGCAAAGTTTGTACAACAATAGGTATCAACAATGGTATCAGCACGCAATTCACAAACACACTGCATGAACCAACAATATATATCTCATGACCAACAATGCAAGGCAAAGTTTGTGCAACAATAGGCCCATTGTGTTCGCATCAACAATGGTATCAACGCGCAATTCACCAATAACAATGAGCACAGAATGATGATGTAATGTTAAAGCAATCTTTCCAAGAATTATAACAATGAACATAAAATGATGATGTAATATGGATAAGTTTCAATTTGTAACAATGCATAGAATTCCTGTTATTCAGGCTTTTCTTAGAAAAGAGAGTTCTTAGTACTTAACAATTTCTTGAAAATCTTTAAAAATGATGAGTAACTGGAGATAATGGAGAGTTAGCAGACTATTGAGAAAGAGTGGAAAGACGACAGTTAGCTCCGTGATGTATTGAGCAAATGGGAAGCAAGTAAATAGAAGAATCGGCGAGCGCTAGACTGCACAAAGTGATGAATGGCCAAGTTTTGCTTCAACACATCGAGAGAAGAGTGGAAATTGCAACAACACTAAGTATACATCTGAGGTAAGATTACGTGAGTAAGAAATTATTGGAGAGGTCCAGCCATTGTGAGCCTTTTTTTCGAATTTTCATTAAGAATTTTTACTGTATTAATTCTAAGCATTTTCATGGGTTTATTTTTAAGATATTGCAAAATTTAATTTAATTTTTGGAGATTGTTCTGTTTACATCCAAGTGGAATTATCCCGGGTACCTTTGCTAGTTTTCTAATATAAATATTGGCAATAAAAGGGCTGATACTTCTCCCCATGGGAGTTCCATCTGTCATTTTGTACCAATTATGGTTAAGCATAAACACGTTGTTATATACGATGTGTTTAACAACACGTATCACGCGTATCACGTCTCTCACAATACCTAAAGGCCATTCATTGTCTCACATCGTATCTGCTAATGTATCAATGGCTTTGGCCAGTGGTATGCTAGGGTAAAGTGATTCGATGTCGAAAGAGACAAGTTCCTTATCATCATATAACTGTTTAATCCTTGTTTTTGGCATAGTTCATTGGAGTTTTTGACTGAAAAGTCACTTCCATCTAATCTAAAGTTAAGAAGGTAGTTCTTATGGACGTACCTGGCTAGCTAGTCTGTTGGCGAGTCCATGTTATTGACGATTGGTCGCCACTTGCTACCTGCTTTATGGGTCTTAGATATGCAGTACATTCTGGGTGGCATTGGATTAGTTTGCATCAGGTCCCTCGGTTTCCGGTCTTTGCAGATGTGGTGTTGTTAAACACATCGTATATAACAACGTGTTTATGTTTAACCATAATTGGTACAAAATGACAGATGAAACTCCCATGGGGAGCAGTTTCAGCTCTTTTATTGGCAATATTTATATTAGAAAACTAGAAAACCGCGCCATATCGGAATTCATTTATTTCCCAAGAGTCTGGTTTCGATATGTTGATGATGTCTTCGCCATAGTTCCCGCAAAAGAGATCCAGCAACTCCGCGATAATTTCAACAACCTATGCCCCAACATAAACTTCGCCACGGAAAGAGAAGTCAAAGGCAGCATCCCCTTCCTTGACTTGAAGATATCCAGGAAAGACCAAAAACTGGACTTCAACATTTACCGCAAGAAGAACTTTATTGCCAACTACATCAGGAAAGACTCTAACCACTGCCAACAACACAAGCTGGCAGCCTTCAAACATATGGTGTATAGGGCGTACACCATCCCTCTGAGCGCCAAAAACAAGAAAACGGAGATTAGCAACATCAAGAATTTCGCCATACAAAATGGTTTCCAGGCAAACGTGATTGACAGCATTATTAGGAAGGTAGAACGAAAATTGTTTGTTAAAGTAACTACGACCTTACAAAATAAGAAAGAAGCTAAAGACGACTTATTTTACCTTACAACAAAATACTAAACAAGGGAATGGAAAAGATCGCACGTGAATTCGGTCTGGAAACAACATATAAAAACACAGACACCTTAAGAAGAAGACTGGGCAACCCCAAAGATGTGATTCCAAAAGAGCTAAGACCGGGAGTGTACCGACTGCCCTGTACGAAATGTGACGCAGTATATTACGGACAATCTCGGAGAGCCATAATCTCCATATTACGCACGAGGATTAAAGAACACTTGGCGTGCATCAGGAACGGGAATTTCGGAGTATCGAGATTTGCCGACCACATCCTAGATCAAAAGCATGATTACCGTCCAGATGACTTCAAAATCCTCCACAGCACGAGAGACCCAAGGTTGTTAAACTTCCTAGAGAGCTACGCAATTAGCTGTGAAGAGACGAACAAACTCCTAAATAGTGATGAAGGCCCTCTCGACCTAACCTATCTGAAGACCGTGGCTGGAATGATAAAATCCTAGGAACCACACCAATAAAAGACCACCAACGGAAAACCAATAGGGAGCAACTTTCCCACCCAGCCATTTCCTATATAATGTTATTATTGGCTGAACCTCTAGCTATAGTCTATTCGTCCTTATATAATTCCTTTACAATTGTGTAATTACCTAATTGGCTATTGTACTCTATACAAGGTGTTTTTGAATTGAGTACAGATTTTTGGGAGATGATAGAAGAGGTCCTTAGAAGTATTTTTTGACATATGAACATGGGGTCCCCGCAGCTCCGTTTACTTACAATACTGCATTGAACAATCAAATGACACCGGGACGCAGTGTGCGTTGGTAGGCCTAGATTATTTTATTTTTAACAATTAACACAAGCAATCTACTGTAATAACTTTTAAAGTAAGTGTTTGCAAAGAAATTTCAAGGTGCACGTGCTTGTTTGTTGAAAAGTCTTAGGACAAACAAGCCATGGTATCCAACCCCTTTGTAAAATACGATTTGACAGTATGAATCGTTTTACATGGAATGATTATGTAGACTTGCATCTGTGTCTCAGTGCTGCTGGTACCATGGATGGTGCAAGGCGTTTGTATGCTGAACGTTATCCCAACAGAATTCTTCCCAATTCTCGAACATTTGGTGCAGTAGATCGTCGTATAAGGGAAACAGGCGCATTCGCTCATGATAATCATCAGCGTGGACGTCGTCGGTGGTTACGCTCCCCTGAATTAGAGGATGAAGTTTTGGAAAGGTTTAACCGAAATCCATCGACAAGTACTCGTGCGGTCGGAGCTGCTTTGAATACTAGTCATACCACTGTATGGAACATTTTACATGACAACCTGCAACATCCGTTTGGTGCAGGAATTATGTCCCAATGATCATGGTCCCCGGCGTGCTTTCGCGGAATGGTTTATGCAGCAACAGAATAGGATTCCAGATTTTCCTTCCATGGTTTTGTGGACAGATGAGGCAACGTTTACGCGAGAGGGAATGTTCAATAGCTACAATAGTCATCTGTGGTCTCATGTCAACCCATGTGCAACACATGTTAACAGTTTTCAGCATCGTTTTTCGTTGAATATTTGGGCTGGCATGATTCACAATGTCCTGATTGGGCCATATCTTCTACCATTTCGTCTTAACGGGCAAACATACCTTGGTTTCCTGAAGGAGGAGCTCCCTGGTCTTCTTGAAGATGTTCCACTAATGACCAGACATTTGATGTGGTTTCAACAGGACGGCGCATCTTCGCATTACACAAGAGCAGTTAGAGATTACCTAAATGAGACATATCCTGGTCGTTGCATTGGTCGTGGTGGACCAGTGGCTTGGCCACCGAGATCGCCAGATCTCACACCGATGGATTTTTTTTATGGGGAAGCATAAAATCAATGGTGTACTCCGAACCCGTAGATACCGAAGAATTGGCGGCTCGTGTCGTCGCGGCAGCAGGTGACATCAGCGACCGTGCAAATCAACTGTTTCCACGTGTACATCAATCCATCATAAGGCGTTGCGAATTGTGCTATGAAGCAAATGGCGGTCATTTCGAACAATTACTGTAAAAGTCATACAGTAGATTGCCTGTGTTAATTGTTAAAAAGAAAATAATCTAGGCCTACCAAAGCACACGGCGTCCCGGTGTCATTTGATTGTTCAATGCAGTATTGTAAGTAAACAGAGCTGCGGAGATCCCATTTTCATATGACAAAAAATACTTCTAAGGACCTCTTCTATCATCTCCCAAAAAATCTGTACTCAGTTCAGAAACATCTTGTATATGCTTTGTAATATACTCACTCTCCATCAGATTAGCTTATCTACTCTGATCATAGCTTTCTCCCCTTTAGATGCTGAAAAAGGCAGCGTGGCTGCCGAAATGCGTATTCATCGTAATAAAATTTCTATGTAGATAAGTGGTTTCCCTGTATGTCATTGTTTGAAGTCCATCCACAGTATCCGGCTCATAGTACATCTGTTTAAATAATTTTAATTTTGCAATTAATGCTTCATACGACATAAAGTGTCAATTAATAAAGTTTGTAATTCGACACTTGCAGAAACACAAACGTTTGATGAAAATATTGTCATAAAATATTGTCATACAATAAAATACAGAAGTTGCGTGTCTTGATATCTCCTCTAGCATAGTCGAATCAGGAAGGGTCCATAGCCTACCATGAAGAGGGCAGGGGCTCCGTTCCAACTAACAAAAGAAAAATGACACTTCTATGATCATTCATTAAATAGGCTGAGAGACGATAAATGAGGAAACTAAGAATTTGCGACGTTAACAAATCTAAGTATCTTTTATTTGCTTACTGTTTCTTTTGATCTGAGGGACGTCAGACATGAGTCCTACATGATATCAAAATAGCTGGATCGCTAACAAAATCCTATCGGAGCAGGCTCCGATTCCCAATAATTCAATAAGGAAACTCGGTTGAGGTTGGCTGCTATGTCAGGAAACAAAATACGTTAAATAAAGATAATGAATAAAGTACACACTAAAGCACTGACATGTCATACGGTCCATTGCGATAGACACAAACACTGAACGACCAATTTATTAGAGACACTTATGGAAAATGTATTGGTCTCCCAGTGACACCCAAACAATGGAACAGGCCAAAGTGGTGTATATAAGGGATGTATTGGATCACGAGTTGCAGTCAACAACAGGATTTGACCATGTTTGAACGAGGCTTGATCGTTGAAGCTCGACGGGCGCAGTTGAGCATTTTGCAAACCGCGAACCTCCTCGGGTTTTCCCGTGCCACAGTGTCAAGGGTATTCTGTGAATGGCGGTTATGCCAAAAACAGCCTCCAACAAATACAACTCCGGACGAAACAAGGCCGTGCATGAACGAGGCCAACAGCGAATGGTACGAATCATCCACAGCAACAGGATGGGAACAGCCCAACGAATTGCAGCGCATGCGACAATCCGCACATGTCGAAAAATCTCCTACTGGTTGACCCAAACCTTGAACAGCTTCATCTTTGCCCATTTTCTTAATTGTGTCAACATTTGCATGTCCAAAGCGTTCATGCCAAGAAGTAATAGTTCCACATTCTGCTAGACTTGCTTCGGGCTTCTTCTTTGTAGTATAGTCTTTATTACTTCTTATACAGTCCTTTTTCGATATGTCAACATGGCCTTGAATGACGAAAAAACTGCTCTTTAAAAGTGCATACACAAGAAGATTGATTCCTTTGGAATTAATTTTAAAACCTGCTTCAAGACAACTCTTGCTGATAAAAGATTCTGACGCATGTTGGGAGCATGGTAAACATTTTTAAAGGTAAAATCGTGTCCAGCAGAAGTTTTGAATTGGACATTTCCCTTTCCAGCAATCTTTTATGAACCCTCACACAAATCTACTATTCCATCATGAACTATGGTGCGTAGCAGCTACTCTCTATTCACACAAATATGGTGCGTAGCTGCTGAGACTAGTACAAAAACTTGCGATGCCTCTTCTACAGAACTATCTGCATGCACTGCTGAAGCAAATATTGCTCCTTTTCTGCCAGACTTCAATCGCTGTTGCTTCTTCTCCTTCAAAGAAGACCCATTATCTTCAGGGTAATCTTTGGTAGAATGTCCAGGCTTGTGACCTTTGAAACAGGATTCTGATGATTTCTTTCCTTTGACTTCTTGCTTTTCTCCTTATACTCGAGGGGGAAGAATCAATTTGTACAATATCATCCTCATCACGATGCCACAGATCAAATTCTACAAAGAACATTTCATGAACCTTTACAGAGGTGAAATCCGTCTGTGGAAACTGACACATTTGTCGAACGATGCCATCATACTCTGCTGGAAGTCCGCTGATCATTTGAAAGGCATATTCGTCGTCTTCAACTTTCCCCCCAACATCACAGAGATCTTTGACAGCATTGCTCACTCTGCTAAGTTGAATGGCCATCAACTCACCCTCCTTCATCTTGATGTTGATGAAATTCTCTGGCTCGAGCCAGGGAAGTGGGCTCTATAGCATTTCGTAAAGCTTCCCATCCAGATTTAACGTCAGTTTCATCCTTCAAGATTTCTTGTAATTCGTCTCCACACCAAGAACGTTCATTGATAAAGCCCGTGCTTTCGAATTTTACACTCAGACTTTTCACATTCTTTAGCATCTGCACCCGGCTCTTTTTCAGTTCCATAGATGAATCCCCATAAACCATGCGCGTAGTTTCGCGTCGAAAATTTTTCGAATGGAATCCGCTACTCGACCCACCCGACATCGATGAAAGTTCCATGTTTTTAATCGTTTTACAATTCTTAAAACCGAAAAAAACAAGCAGTACCAGTTTCAAGAATAAAATACACAGCTCCATGCAAGTCTGGCGTGGAAGCACATAGGCCTACTCATGCAGTTAGGATTACTGGGCCAATAAACTTGTTGGAAATAATACGAAAGTTTTCTTTTTTCAAAAGACTTACTTCTACAGACGTAGCTTGATTTTCCAAGAATGAAATTGTGCAACATATAATGAACTGCAATAAATTAATATATGTAAACACCAAATTTACTGGACGAGAAAAATTCAGACACACAAGGAGGAAGAATTATTTCAATCATGCATGCAACAATTTTTCTAATACATTGATTTGAACAATAGATATAATTTTCATTATTACAAGAAGTTATGCCATCTATTGATTGCATTATAAACTAAACTAATACGAATGTTTAATGAAGTTAACATATAAAATTATTTTACTATAATTCCCGAACCTTATTGAATCCATGCCAGCATGTATTCAGGCAGTTTTCGCTGCTAAATTAGGTGAAACACGTTATTAGCGGGATGTCTCTAATAAATTGGTCATTCAGTGTATAGCTTAAATGTGCTAAGTTCATGTCGTAATTTGAGCAATCGTGTAACAACGCAATTTAAATTAATTCCAGATAAAAACGTGCACTTACATTTCTTATTGAGGGAATAGGGATGCTAAAGCTGGTACCAACTCGTGCTCTGCCGCTTGCTCTCTTTCAAGCTCTTCATTTAAACCACAATGTTTTCGGATGGCGTTCACTTGGAGTCTCTGTTTCTTATTCCTGGAATTCGTTCCATGTTGATGATACTGCTTGTAGAATTCCCTCCTTGTATTTGTTCTCTACACCAAGTGTGGTATTTCGATGAATCGTCTCTTTCAGTATCCTTTCCTCCATTTTCTACTGCGCTCGCTATGTCTTCATTCGGATCTTTTCCCCCTGTCTGCTTGTTATCTTTTTCCTCACTCATCTTAGCAAATGTTTTTGTAACCTTTCCAAATGGTTGCTGAATTCTGCCTTTCTTCTTACTTCTCTCCACCATCCTTCCCTCCCTTCTCTTCTCTTCTGATCTTCAACTCATCAGTCTCTCTTTATTTTAGGTGAGGGCGGCTTTTCTATATGATACTCATTTTTCTTATCTCCACTGCTGTTCATAATTTTCTTTCATTCCTATTTCGATGGCTTTTCAATCAATCTTCATTATAAAGCGCTGACAGGAATCCCCCCTGAAGCTGCAAATATATATGCTCTGCCCCGTTTATAATGCAGTGACACCAGAAATTCTAATAAATGTCTGAGGACTTCTGCTTGAGTTGTCGTTAATTTTTTTGCTGTAAAATTCTTCATACCACCTGATTGTCAGTATAGATAAACGATGGTACCTGCTGAATAAATTCTCTCCAACATCTTGAGGCATGTAGAATGGCCATAAATTCTCGCTGGTAATTCGACAAACTCTCTTCCTCCCTTCTCCATCTTCTCGACTCGAACGCCACTGGTAAAAGTTTTCTTTGATACATCTGCATGCCAAAGAGTCCTACAGCAACTTCAAATACACCACCTAAGATATGCAGCCTTTTTTTGGTGAGTAGATATTTAAAATTGGTGAATTTGTTTGCGCGTTTTTCAAATCAATAAACATTTGTATTCTTCTTTTCGTCCAAATGAAGGGTTCATCATTTTGCAGCAGGTGGAAAATGGGGGATGCAGTCTCTGAATACTTTGGAATAAAATTCCTGTAGAATTGAATTCCCATAAAAACCTAACTTGATGAATATCTTATGGTATAGGCCATTTCTTTATGGTTTGTGTCAGAAAATTATCGCATTTGAAACCTAAATTCGCACTTGGATATCTTCAAGTAAAAATGATGTTGTCGTAGCTTCTCTAGTACTAGTTATGTTCGGTTTTTAACTCTTTCAAGTTTTGTGTGCATAAATTAAAATTTCTTCAAAATATATGATGACTCCTTCCTCTAAAATGTCTAGCAGAGCATCATTAACCACTTTGGAAAAGATGGATAATGCTCCTTTTAAACCAAAGGGCATAACTGAAAACTCGTACAGCTCATATCGTGTTTTAAATGCTGTCAATGGTAAGTTTTTTTCCCTCATTCTGATCTAGTGATAAGCGTCCAAAGTTGCTTGTCTTGATGTCTCCTCTAGCGTAGTTGAACCAGGAGGGGTTCATAGCCCACCATGAGGAGTGTGGGGGCTCCGTTCCAACTACCGAAAGTAAAACGACACTTTTACATTTCCATTATCATTCATTAATCAATCAGGTTAAATAGAATGAGAGATGATAAATGAGGAAACTAAGAATTTGCGACGTTAACAAATCTAAATATCGTTCATTTGCTTACTATTTCTTTGGAGGTGAGGGATTTCAGACATAAGTCCTGCATAATATCAAAATGGCTGGGTCGCTAACAAAATCCTATCGGAAGCAGGCTTTGATTCCGAATGGTCCAGTAAGGAAACTCAGTAAAGATTAAATAGAAACTAAAGCACTGACACATCATACGGAAGATTGCGATAGACATATAGAGCTTAAATGTGCTAAGTTCATCTTATGATTTGAGCAAGAGTGATAGCAACACAGTTTAACTTAATTCCAAATAAATTACACTTCTTATTGAGGGAGTAAGGATGCTGGCAAGCCATTCATCGTGCTAAAAATGGTACCAACTTACACTATGCCAGTTGCTCTCCTTTCATCTCTGCAGTTAAATCCACAAATGCGTTCAAACGTCGTTTTCTCAAGGATTGCACTTTCTTATTCCTGAAAATCGTTCCATGTTGATGGTACTCCTCGCAGAATTCCCTCCCTTTCTTCGTTCTCTACACAAAGGGTGGGTTTCTCTTAATAATGATGAATCTTGCCTTTCAGTATTCTTTCCTCCATTTTCTACTGGGCTCGCTGTGTTCGCATCTTTTTCACCTGTCTGCTTGCTATCTTTTCCTGCATTTGCCTTAGCAAATCTTTTTACCACCTTTCCAAATGGTTGCTGAATTCTGTTGGTCTTTCTTCTTACTTCTCTCCAAGTTCCTTCCCTCCTTCCTCTTCTCATCTTCAACTTGTCGGTCTCTATTTTCCGCGAGGGTCGCTTTACTGTACAATGCTCATTTGTATTATTCTCCACCGCTTAATTTTCTTCCATTCCTATTTCGATCGCTTTTCGATAGATCTTCATTATAAAGCGATGTTACAGGCATAAGACTATGGTCTAATATAGCCCCTGAAATTCGTACCTCCCTGAATATTGCCATCTTCAAATCTAGATTAAAAAACTTTACACTAACAAATATCACAACTTAACACTTACTTACCCTTGTTTCATTAAACATTTCTTTTTATATTTCAACTAGCAGAGGTACCCGGCAATGCCCAAGAAAATTACACTTGTAGGTAAACAGCACAATCTCAAAAACTTAAATTATACCTCCCAATTGGTTAAATAATAACTCAATCAATACAACACAGAGCAAAGGGCCTATCCATTCTATGAAAAATACGAAAAACAGGAAGTTCTAGGTGATATACCGGAACTTTATCTAAACTAATTTTGACTTGCCTCACCACTGCGGAACATCACCAGATACTTTAGACTCAAGTTTTTCTTGCCCTTGACGTAAAAGCTCTTAAACCCCGTAGTTCAGATATTTCAAATGCTCGTATAGCTATTTCTGTTTTAGTTGCAGAGTTTCTCTAACCAATATTCGTTCTTTCTCTTTCCTTTCCAGACACATAAATCGTTGCCAGTCGTCTGGACGTTTGATAAGGAACTCAAGCGAGAAACGCGTGACTCCTTTGCCTCAACAATAGACGCGGCCTTATGAATGTTCTGTCACTGCATCATCACTTTATGCTCATTATTAATAATTCTTGGAAAAGAACGTTTAATAAACATATTATCAGCATCTCACTTACCAAACTATACACATTCCCAAAGAACATGTATTTTTATGAAATGTTTGGATCTGTTGTGCTACCAAATAAGATAAGTGCTAACCCAGGCGTGGCCTGGACTTCTTTTATTTGATTAAATTTTTCAATATCTTAAAAATAAACACATGAAAACGCTGAGACTTAATACAGTAAAAAATCTTAATGAAAATTCAAAAAAAATTTTTTAAAAGGCTCACAATGGATGGACCTATCCAAGGATGCCACTGCTGGTCTAAATAATTTCTAACTCACGTAATCTTATTTTAGATGTACACTTGATGTTGCATTTCTACTCTTTCGATGTCTTAAAGCAAAACTTGGCCATTCATCACTTTGTGTGATCTAGCAGTCGCCAATTCTTCTACTGACATGCTTACCATATGCTAATACAGAAGGAGCTAAAGGACTGCTTCCTCTATCGTCTTTCCACTCTTTCTCAATAGTCTGCTAACTCTCCATTATCTCCAGTTACTGATCATTTTTAAAGATTTTCAAGAAATTGTTAAATACTAAGAACTGTCTTTTCTAAGAAAAGCCTGAATAACAGGAATTGTAAGCATTGTTAAAATTGAAATTTATCTATATTGCACAAACTTTGCCTTTCATTGCTGGTCATGAGATATATACTGTTGATCCTTGCCTAGTATTGGTGCATTACGTGTTGATACCCTTGTTTATACCTACTGTTGCACTAACGTTTCCTTGCATTGTCGGTCATGAGATACACATTGTTGGTCCGTGCAGAGTGTTTGTGATTGCGTGTTGATACCATTGTTGATACCTATTGTTGCACAAACTTTTCCTTGCATTGTTGGTCATGAGATATTTCTAATTAATATGCCCTGCCATAACCATGAATATCGATTTTTATCGATAATAATTATTTTTCCGAAATCTGAGGTAGACAGTGACCTCCCTCATGGTTTGAAGGTCAGGTATGCAAAATTTCATGAAGATCGGAATAAAACTGTAGATTTGTATAAAAAACAAACAAACATCTTTCTTTTTATATATAGAACTAGAAGAGGTACCCGGCGTTGCCCGGGATAATTACACTTGCACAAACTTTTCCTTTCATTGTTAGTCATGAGATATTGATTGTTGGTTCATGCAGAGCGTTTGTGAATTGCGTGTTGATACCATTGTTGATACCTATTGTTGTACAAACTTTGCCTTGCATTGTTGGTCATGAGATATTTCTCATTAATATGCCTTGCCATAACCATGAATATCGATTTTTTATCGATATTTATTATTTTTCCGAAATCTGAGGTAGACAGTGACCTTCCTAATGCTTTGAAGGTCAAGTATGCGAAATTTTATCAAGATCGGAATAAAACTGTAGATTTGTATAAAAAACAAACAAACAAACAAACCCACAAACAAACATCCTTCTTTATATATATAGAAAGAAGAAGATACTTGTTTAATGATATTTGAGCTGTACTTTTGTTCTATGTTACCCATCTAGGGACCTACCTTTTTTGGCCACATTGCAGGAGTGGTCCTGAATGGATGGAATGTATTTTATTAATATTTAAAAATAAATAAATACCTAAATCAACCAGAATGATTTTACCGCCAAAGCGGACAAAGGGAGCACATTTTCGTGTTATAGCATCGTATTGACAGTTCCAATGGTACCATATGGCATCATATGAGACCGTTAGGGCACGTGCTACTAACCAATAACCATTATCATTATTTACACGCAATGATATCTAAAACAATTGGATCGCTGACTCACTAGGAGAGAACTGAGGCCGTAAATCTAGGCCTCCTGAAGCTACTAATCAATGACCTGAAGGGATCGTTTATGAGGAATGAGCATTTTTCAGGGATTTAACCTTATGAGCGTTTATGAGGAATTATTGTTATTGAGGGATTTAACCTACTAGTCAATTTATGAGGGTTTATGAAGGATTTAAAGGACAACTCTACGCAAAAATTCGATTATAATTTTTTTACAGAATATCAATTTTTGATATAAATATAACACGATTCCGTTGAAAATTTTAATTTGAGTCTATAATTTCTTTATAAAAAATGCTTTGAAAAGCGAAAAATAGCGCGTTTGCATTCCCTCGCGCCGGCCATTATTTTCCCGGAAGTGACGTAGTGCGAGGTTAGCTGCTGGGGTCGATTTAATGTTTTAATGCTAATCCCAGTTGTTTGTGAGCTTTCACAGCGTGATTTTTTTAAGTAAAAAAAAATAGAAAGAGTTTCCAAATATCACTTTGGTTATAAAAACATAAATGTGAATCTCCTTTTTGAATGAAAATAAAATAAAATTAAAATAAAATAAATAAATGAAAGGCACCAATTTAAGTTCTAATGAAGGAGGGGATTAAAAAAGGTGATTTACTTGTTATTGAAATATTATCAAACCACTCCTTTTATTATATAATAATTATTTTGGTCATTTTAATTCATTTAATGTACTCTACGTAAATGAATATTTATTGAAATGTGTGTAGCTTTTAAAGCGAAGTCACAAATAGATGATTTTCAAAAATGACGTTACATGAATGACACTGAATGATTTTTTTAGTTTGTTTATTAAAAAATCACACTATGGAAGCTTTCAAACAATTAATGCAAATTATTTCTTTAATACACTGTGTTGACATGGATTTTACCGCCATGCCCCAGCATTAAAAATTAGCTCTCTCTCTAACGACTCCTGATATTTTCTGACTGAGTAGATATTTACGACCGATCTTCCTAAATTTGTAAATCGCATATTTACAAACATATTTACAAACATATTTGCCAATTGATTATGATTTGAAGCCACTTTTTTGGTTAAAATTCACAAATAGAAAAGGGGAGGGGGGACTAGTTATTGGCTTTTGCTTTTAATGTTTGAATAAAACCGCATTAAAATTATATTAGGTAATCTAGTTAAATAAGTAAATGGTGCTAACAGTAACAAATTTTTGTTTAATGTTTGAAGCTAATACATTTGTCATTTAAACTGGCTAAAATAGTTTATATTTAGTGATGATCGTAAATTAAAATATATCAGTGTAACAAAATTCATTTGATAACCTGAAATAACAAAGAAAATTGCTTGAGAGAATTTTAATTAGATTTAATAAAATTTTACAGTATTTGAAACCACAATGTTCTTGTGAAGGAAAGATTTTTCGAATGGCTGTCACAACGCAACGGGGAAGAACTTTTCATTTATTTCTTCCCAGGTGAAATAAATCTAATAGATAAATTAGATTGTTGGTATATCGTAATCGACGCAGATTTTTGAAGAGGCGAAATTTTCGGTGATGCACGCCGAACCACTGGGCATATGCTGATCGATCTCGGCATAATCACGACAGCATACGTTCGCACTTGTGATGTCGGCATATCTTCACTATTGTGCACTAATACCTAATTTAAAAATTAATATCAGGAAATTGTTCACATTTAAATAACATACGTATTAATTATACTTGACAATTTGTCGCGCGTGATACATTTTCCGTCGATTCGGCGACACTGTTTTCCTCATCTAATGGCGGGTGATCGCGGTTCTAAACTGTATGGTTTCACGCCTAAACCATCCAAATCACTGATATAGATAGTTGTCCAATTCATTATATAGATAGTTGTTAAAATAAGCCTCCATATCTTCGTAAGTCTTAAAACTAATATCTGAATCGCTGCTTTCATGTCCAAACATTGTGAAAATTGTAGTGAACGCAGTACTGAGTGAATGTAGATCTATAGTGAATGTTAAAGCTTCACTGCAAAGCTTGATGAGAGCAATCCTCGCACTACGTCACGCCTCCACCCAAGATGGATGCCCCCGATTTCAAATCGCGCTCGGAATTTTCGTTTTTCACACATGTAGGATTCGAATTTAAAAACATTAGATATGCTATGATCTTATTAATAGGTTAGTCTTTCGATTTAAGTAAAGTTGTATGTGAACGTAGAGTAGTCCTTTAACCTTGCTTTTTGGGCCACCTGACGCTACTACTCAATGACCTGAAGGGAACATTTATGACTTATTTTGGATTCTCTTCTCAATGCCGACTGCGCATAGGGTCAGCGATCCAGTTGTTTTAGATATCATTGTTTACACGTGATATTCACTCACAGTACGTTATTACGAGTTATTTGATATATTACATGCCATATCTTAGCAATGATAGTTCCAATGGTGCCATATGGTATCATATGGCACTATTAGGGCACGTGCTACTAACCCAATAACAATTATCTTTATTTACACGTGATATTCACCCATGGCACGTTATTACAAATTGTTTGATATATTACATAACATATCTTAGGATCAAAAGTTACGATGGTACCATTGGGTACCATTAAAACAATTCACACTATTTTTTACGCATTATATTCATTCATGAGACATCCTTGCGCGTACACTTGCCATTAGACCAAATATCTGCTATCACTAGTTACTCTTATATATTCGTTCATGATATGTTGTGCCAATTTGTTTGATATATGGCAAATGTTTGGTATCATAATGGTACCATTAAAGCACGTGCCATTAGAGCACGTACCTATTCCGGCTATCTCACGTTCGTACTTGTTCGTACTCTGTCCCATATTAATGGATTGGTGAAAACAGACTGTGAAAAAGTTAATTCGTTTTCAAGTTATCGTAATAAATACTAAGCTCCCTAAGAATAAAAAAATTCTCTTGATTTAGAGACCGATCTGCCCCTTCAATAATCGTCAAACACGTGCATCCTGCACGCGCACCATCTCATTAACGTTTAGAGCACGCGCAGAACCGAACCCATGTTCTCAACATGCGTTCTCCCGATTGCGAGGATAATTCGTTTCTTCCGATTGCGAGGATAATTCAATACATGCACTCTTTCTATTGCAGCGCAATGAATTGTGGGAATTGTGTCTACAGACGGACAGACAGCTGGACAAACCGATCACATAAGCACTTTTCTACGAAAATGTGCTAAAAATTAAATATCCATAACATTTAGCCAGGAGAACAAGTCAATAAGTACGTGATTTTGAGAAAGTCCATCTGTCAGTAATCAGAGCTATGTCAGGCTTGTGAAGCTGCTGTGTTAAATTGAACATTGCATTTTGCATTATAAAGAACGAAAAAAGCATTCAAAATACATCTCTCTTATAGCTAAAACTTCAGAACTGAACAGAAAAAGGGGGTCCCAAGCAGATATATATCTTGTGTAAAAGGCGAAAATGACCTTAGTAGTCGACGCCAAAAATGCTAATAAACATACCAACAGAAAAGGTGTATTCTGCATAAGAGAGAGAGAGAGAGAGAGAGTGAGAGTGAGAGTGTGTGTGAAATGGAGGGGGGACTGAATTTTGTGAGGAGGCATCCAAATTAATCACAGTATTTAATAGCATCAGCATGCAAATTCACTAGAAGATTAGTTAAGAAAACTATGTATTTAAACTCTGCGTATCCACAATAGTAACATACAGTAACATTTAAGGCCATTGAAAAAATTGAAAAAAAGTAGACCTATCATAATTATTATTTTCAACTTATGCAAAAGAAATAAAGTAAATTTGTTTTAAGTTAAGAGCTGAAGGATTTCCAGGATTGGAAAATGCTCCATCCATACTTAAAATTTATATTAAATCATTCTGTGTGTGCAACTGTATGTATAAAACCTTGTGAGTTCAGCCATCTGTAGTCCTCATCATCAGGGCCACACTCTTGCCAATTGAGACAATGAAACAATTTTTGAAAATTATTTGAAAATTAAAATATAAACATAATGCCTTGATACAAGTCAGTTAATTAGAGAAAACGAGTTTACTTGTGACATGCTGATAACAATTTCTTGTTATCTTGTATAGTGATGTAGTTATTAAAGTCTAAAGTTATAAAGATAGTTTATGGACACCCTGTATATCTATACAGCTTTTTGTACACTCTCTCAATACCCTCTTCCGATTTTTAGCTGAGAAACCTAGATCTGTGCAATTTTAGGAAGCAACATGAAGCTTTATAAATAAAAATTTTACATGCCTGTTTTAATCATAGTTTTATTTTTGTCATAGTTTTCGTGGGAAAGAAATCACAGGTAAAATTTTAAATGGAGGGCCTTCTGAAACAATAAATCTAAGTATAATTATATTCTAATTACATAATTCTTAAAGCACTGTAATATTAAATTTACTTCAGACATAAAAAATTGAGCAGACATTGTAAATAGCTTAAAACACAAGCAAAAAATTTATATATAATATTTTAAATTTTTTGATTTTCTTTAATATTTGAGTTCAGTATCAATTTTCGTGAATTACCTCAGCGTTTCAGATTAAATGATAACTTTTGCTTAGCTTTCTCATTCGTATTATATAAGTTACATAAGAAATTATTTTTAATATATTTACAAAAAATCAATTTTTAAAATATTTTAAACATATATAAAACATTTTTTTAAATATTTACAAAAAATCAATTTTTCTCACCATCTTAGAAATGGAATTATAAATATGAAAAAATGCCCAACAATGTTGCAAGAAAATTATATAAATCTATGAAAAACTTCTGAAAAATAAAAAGTTCCTATTGACCATATATGAATAATCTGTATACAGACGATTAAGTTTTATGTATATTACTTACTATTAGATATATATGCCAGAATAACATTACAAAGGTATTAAAATGTTACTTCAAATAGTCTCCCAACATGAGTAGAAATTAAGGCCCAATATTCGAAATATAAAATAAATATGACTTTCGAATATATATCTATATTTTCAAAAAAAAAAAAGAAAATATACTTTCTTAGGACGGTTATTGAAAGATTACATAAGAAATAATTAATTCTACAAGATTTCATATTCTATTGTAGCAGAACAGGTTTTTAAGGTTTATAACTAAATAGAATTCAACTGAACAATGATAAAATTTTCCTTAATAAAATAAAGTTTCATTTAAAGTTTATGAAGTCGTGTTCTGCTTTTGCGCAAATGATAGAAACACTTGCTCCAGAGTTGCCTGACTAAGGGTATAATCTGCTAGAGAGAAAGATGTCTTGGCTTCTTCCATGGTGAGAAAGAGATGTCTCCATGAAATGACCTCGTCCTTGAGTTGAAAGTGAAGGAGTCCCTTAAGTCCAAAATAAATAAATAAATAAATAAATAAATAAATAAAATAAAAAGAAAATCTGAAAATTAAAAATGCCAGATAATACTTAACAATTTGAGAGTGATCAATTTAAATTTAATTTGGAAATTTACTTTATCTCACTGACAAAATTCAAAAATTACTAAAATGAATAATTCTCATTAAACTCCGAAACTATTATTCAAAAGATGTATACATTAAACTCGGAAACTATTAAGAGATTATATAAAGGCACTAAATGAAAGGCGCTAATTCCTGATAAAAAAATAAACAGTTGACGATGTAGTTCTAGATATTATATGAAGCTGATACTTCTGAAGTAAAAATTACTTAGGTGCACTGCGTATGCACTTTTTGCTGGGCACTGCTCCGAGAGGATATGCTCATTTGGGTAAACTTGAATTATGAAGTAAGAAAACCAAAATCGAATGCTCTACGTGTCGGCAGTTGAAATATTTGAATGCGTGAACAAAAAGACGTTCCAAAAAAAGTTAATGTTCAGTTGTTTAGTGTGAACGGGTTGCTGGAACTGCAGCCTTTGATCAGTTTCAATTTTTATTTGGGTCAGAAATATGGGGATAGCACTCACAACATGTAGTTATGTATTTGTACAGTATTATTAAAGGCCAATAATATTCAATGTTTTGGAATATTTATTTACACATCATTTATGGATTGTTAACATTTTGGCGCAGCAACAACAGTCACGAAACATCACCACTTTAAGCAAATAAGCAAAGCATTATCACATCGCAGAAAATGAACAAAATTACAAGCTCGAAAAGAAGGCACTCAGCCCTAACGAGAATCAAAGTAAAGAAATTAGACACAACAGCAACTCGACACAATGGCAGCAGCAGCTCTTCAACTTGGTGTCGTCAGAAGAAAAGAAACAGGCTCGTGAGTCACAAAACTTAAAATTTTTTTTTAGAAAACAACCAAAAAATGGCAGAATTCATGCAACCTAAACATAACAGGGCTCGAGTTAAAGGTAAACGTCGTTGTACCAGATGCTGGATTGGCCACAAGGGGCCGAATGACAGAGTTTGTTTTGCATGGCCTCCACGATCACCTGATCTGCCGCCATCAGATTTTTACCTTTGGCGGTTCATAAAGGATAATGTGCATGTGCATCTGCAACCAGCTGACCTACCCGACTTAAGAAACAGGATTGAAGCAGTTGTTGCAATAATTACTCCAGACACACTGTTCAAGGTTTGGGAAGAACTCTCCTATCGACTCGACGTGTGCCGTGTAACGAACAGGGTTCACACTGAACACTTGTAGGAGAAACTGTTTTTGATTCATTTGTTTCATTTGATGTAATATTTATAACTCTAAGGTAAATGTAATTGTCACGTAATATTCATCAACATGAGATGATCTTGAAGGATGCAAGCACTGGTGACTCTGGTGACGTAAAGGGAGAGTGTCACATTGACGTGGTCATCCCGAAGCGATCACGTGTGTGGAAGAGAGAGAGAGAGAGAGAGAGAGAGAGAGAGAGAGAGAGAGAGACGAACCTGAATAGAGGAAGTTCGAGGCAAAAAGCGTGGAACCTGGCTATAAGAAGTGGAATGGAAAGTACAGGTCGAAAAAGCAGCTATGAGACGATAAGTTATGCAGCAAACAAAGCTCTCTGGGAAAGAGTGTAAAGATGGTGGCTGGCGAGAGAAGTGGTGACGGTAGTCGTAGTACAAGAACGCTGACAAAGGCTGGCAGTATTTTTTTTTGTCAGTATTAATCTTTGCAAAGGCCGACTACAGAGTTTTCGCTGAGCGATAGCAACTCGTTTCAAGCCCATGTCTCCCGGTAGAAACAAATGGAACTTTCTATGCAATAGAGCCCGAGATTCTCCTAACCTGTCAGAGTGCTAGAGAAAACAGTAAGCTACTCTTTATTAACAATATCTGTCGACCTGCGGGGGCTATTAATTTTCACTTCATGACTGTGCTCCGCTGTAGAGTTAACAATTCCACATGAGCTCTATTACACCGTATTTCTGAAAGAGATGGCTGGCCTATTACAATGTAATGAGTTCCTGGGGGTGTTCCCATTCTCATTTACTGAATTTCACTTAGGAGGAGCAGGCGGAATATTTCCGCAGGTTCCGTTGCCATTCTTATGAACTCATATTGAATGACGAAAATCTAATTCCGTCGGGCAAGCTCTATTGACGAATACATGCAGTGATAAAAGCTAAAGGAGGCAGACTAAATATTAATCTTTTGTTTTTATTAAAATTCTGCATCTTTGGAATCGCAGGGTGCAAATTTGTTCGCACAGATGCTTGTTTTTTTGTTAATTGTGTCAAATATATCCAATCGAATTAGTCGTAAAAATTTTTATTATTAGTTGCATTCAGTAACCCACTATTACAGTATATAAAGATTTTGGAGTGATATAGCTTAATTTTCTGAAGAGCTTTTGAGGTTTCCGTACGGATTGCGCAGTCATCCAATCAATTGTGCATCCATACTGTATCTCTTTGCCATCTCGAGAGAGACTACCCTATCTATAAGAAGTTACTACACTTATTTGCTGCTAATTGTTAATAATTCTTGGAAAACGAATATTTTATTGCCAAAGCAACAGAATATTCTATTATTGCATAATCTTGAATATATTGTTTTATCAGCACTACATAGCTTTTCATGGCAAAAATATTTCCCCAGACGTGAAGTGGAAATACATGCAACAGTAACTTCGAATAACTTGGGTGGCAGTGAATGCACATGATCATGCCAACGATTTGTGTCTTTGTGCCCTGCAATCGCAACGATTCAAGTGGGCTTATTCACTACTTGGTAATTTGTTGTTGCAATTGTACTTTGCTCTTGAAGCAAAACTTGGCCATTCATCATATTGTGTGTTCTATCTGTCGCCGTTTCTTCTGTGTCGCCAAACATCGTCCGCGCTTGGTCCAACAACATTTCATCCGGGGAGTTTGGGGGCCAGGGAAATACCATAAACGCATCCTCGTGCTATTCGAACCGCACACGGACAGTACGCGCTGTATAGCACGTCGCATTGTCCTGTTGGAAGATGCAATCGTGCTGAGGAAACACAATCTGCATGTAGTGGTGGACATGGTCCGAAAGGACAGCTGCGTACTTCCACTGATCCATGGTGCCGTCTACTATGATGAGTGCACCCAGGGAATGCCATGAAAACATTCTCCAGACCACTTGCGTTTGTTGTGTTGCAGGGTGTTTGTTTTCTGACGCTGAATGCCGTCAACGATATCTATACAACTCCTTGATCGCTATCCATGTGGAGAAAACGCGCAACTCCAAAAAAATGAGTCGATTACTTTTGCGGACGCTATACAATATTTATCCATCCTATAATGAAATAAATCCATATTATATTACAGTTAATTATTATAATACAGTCTTCATTTTTTAATAAGTTTATTTATTTTTATATAAGTTTATGTTTATTCTATTTTATTGATTTTATTTACTTATTTATATTTTAACTTTTATTGTTTGTTTTTTATGTATTTATTCTTTTACATTTTTTACAGTTTTATCTTATTTTATTTTCATTTTATTCATTTTATTTAATATAATTTTTCGTTCATACTGAATTTATTATATTTATTTTCTATATTATTAAAGTGGGTTAAATTATCGATATGCAAAGCCAATGATAAACTTCGGACTGATTTCACGGGGACTATTCCGTCCAAGCCCAAGGACAAACACAAAGATAAATAAATTGGAATGGTACATTCGCACAGGCCTACCACGAGATGATGATACGGATTCAAAAAGAAAATTGAATGTTTCAATAAGAAGCTGTTCATGTCGTAGTTATTATGGTTGGAGCGATGAAATGAATGCTTTTACCATTTCTTCATTTTTTCTCTAAACGGCTTAGCCCATTTGCATAAAAATACATCAATGCATAGTTTAAGAACCACCTCTAAATATAAATTAATTTTTTTTATAAAAACAAGAACAAAAAATTGTAGGGAGGGGGTTCTTAAACTATGCATCGATAACTCCAAAACGGCTCATCACATCCAAACAAGTCATTTACAAAAAAAATTCGTTTTACTATAAGGAGTCCGTACATATCAAGTTCATTGAGTTTGGTTCGCTAGTTTGAAGGCTGCAAGCATTTTTTAATTTTTAGAAAAAAATATCTTTAAAAGGCTTACCCAATTGACATAAAAATTACGCCAAGGCACAATTTAAGGTACTCTCTAAGTATGTATATTTTTTATTTGGTTTTGATATTTGCCGTTTCAGAGGAATTAGCTGCACAAAATTGGTCACGTACGTATATCCGTACTCAAGTACATACTGTTGCAGATTCTTTTTATTGAAGTTATCTGTTAGCTTTAGTTTTCCGTTTTGTGTTTATTAGCTTTTCCCACCGTAAGCCTTTTTGTATTTGTGGTCGCGCTAACAATATTTTTCCTTTCTTTTATTTTTACTTTAGTTCCCCTCTCGAGACTCGCCATCTTCTCTTCGTGCCCGCGCTACTTTGTTGCGCTCGTGTTCGGACTTTTGCTGGCTTCGTAATAATGTTTCCCTGGCAGTCTGGTCAACGTTTTGGCTCGGTGAAGTAACATCTGGTTCCCACGATTATGAATGATTTGAGGGATACCACGCAGCCAACCTGATGGGCCCCTGGTTCTACTTAATGGATTTCAAAGCGTATCTACTACCGACCGAGTTTTTCCTCAGTTAATCATTCATCGTGAGCCTAGTTGCCAGTCGTTAGGATGAGTCCTACTTGAAGAAATTACTCCAGCCGTTTCATCGGACCAGCAAACACACTCCGCAGGCGTGTTTAAACTGTGTAAGAGTTTCGTTTCCTTTTGCGTGTTCTCGTTGCATTCCTGCTTCCATTGCCAGTTGAATTCTTCTGCGTGACCATGGAACGTTGCTGTAAACGTTAGCTACGGAAGCAGGGCACTGCGAACGATGAGACGGAAACGGGAATGGCTTCAACACAAGGAAAAACACATGAAGACGATCGCTACATTGATGGTAAAAGAAAAACTGAAGATGGCTGAAGAATAGAGTTCAGTCAATGGCAAGCCTGAAAAGCAAAACGAATGTTCACATGATAGCTTCTTGACAATTGCAGGAGACGCTTAAAGAATAGTATTACTCCTAAGGGAGGGGGAATTAAGAAGTAAATAACCCTAATACATTGCTTTGCAATTAAATTGCCCCAACAACAAGGTGTTATCCGAATGAGCTAAAAGTAGGTATATAGCAAGAGATACATCTGAACACACCTATATTATGTTATGGAGCCAAGATGTGCATTCGTTTGTACAGGGTGTCTCAACGGAAAACAGCATTAGTAGGTTGTGGCACCACCTTTAGCGGCGATGCAATGTTCCAGCCTCAGGTGTAGCTGATCATACAGGTGGCGAATGTCCAGGCCTCTGAACCTGCTGTGCCAGTTCATGGAGATTGCGGGCTGATCGTAAACGACGTCCCACCATGTCCCACACGAGCTCAGTTAGCGATAGGTCTAGGGACCTCGCGGGCCAAGGCAGGTAGTTGACATGCAGACATGCCATGCTCATGTTTGCCGTGTGCGGTCTGGCGTTATCCTGCTGAAAGACTGCGCCGGGTATGGTGTGCAGAAAGGGCAGTAATACAGGCTGCAGAACCTGTGACGTACCGTGCTTTGTCAGGGTGCCTTGGATAGTGACTAAAGGCGTTCTGGTATCGTAGCCGATGGCACTCCAGACCATGATCCCGGGTGTTGGTCCGCGATGGCTATACCAGATGCATTCTTCATTGGCACGTTGCAATGGTCTGCGCCACACCCGTCCGTATCTGTCTCCAGTGTCCAAACAAAAGCGGGATTCGTCGCTGAAGACCACCGGGTGTCATTTCATTCGCCAGCCCACTCGTTCACGACACCATTGCAGTCGTATCACGCCTTGCTCAGGTGTCAAAGGAAGAAAACAATGGACGCCTGGCAGACATTGTCACGGCGTGTAACCGGCGTGCTATTGTCGCTAATGACACTGGAGCAGTACCGGGAATAGTGATGTTGTCGCGCCGCAGGGTGATGTTTCTGTCTGCTAGCGCTGTTCGTAGTATCCGCCTATCGGTACGAGCTGACGTTCTTCTCCGGGCCCCAGAGCCTGGTCTTCTGGCATGTGCGCCTTCCTCTCGCCATTGCCTCCAACATCGGCCTACCGTCCATGCGTCTCGCGACACATGGACAGCAATCCGCCTGGTTGACCATCCAGCCTCGGAGAGGCCAATAATCCGACTTCATTGAATTGAGACCGTTGTGCGGATTACAATACTATACGTTCACGAAACAGTTGCTTCCTCCCTACATCATGGAACGTCTCGCACAGGTGTTAACGGGTGAGCCTACGCAGACACTCTGTATCAACTCAAATGGTCATGTCCCGTGAGCATGCATCTAATCTTTTACTAGTCGGAGGTAGACGAACCCCCCACTAAATATGGATAAGGTCGGATAACTCCTTGTTAGTGGGGCAATTTCATTGCAAAGCAGTGTAATATGAGGACAACAAAAGACTAAGACTACTTTGGTTGTGCCAGAAGTAATAGAGTAATACTATACTGATGAAGCAAAAGCATAGCGCAAAGACAGTTCCTAGAGTATTGCACATCGGAGGGAGACAAACGCCTGTGGGGTCCAAAACACTCGTAGGTGGAGACGGCAGGAGATTTTCTCCGAAATGAAGCGCATTTTACAGAGGCAGAAATTCGACGTCGACGTTCTCCACTGGAGGCAGAAATTCACAATGCACTGCTAAACGTTCCATGGACACGCAGAAGAATTCAACAGCCACTGTTATTATTTAATTAATTAGGAGTTATAATTTAATTTTCTGGGATTGTTCTCTTTACCTACAAGTGTAATTATCCCGGGCAACGCCTGGTACCTCTGCTAGTATCTGTATATATAAAGAAGGATGTTTGTGGGTGGGTTTGTTTGTTTGTGGGTTTATTTTTTGTACAAATCTACAGTTTTATTACGATCTTGATGACATTTTGGATATTTGACCTTCAAACCATGAAGAAGGTCACTGTCTACCTCAGATTTAGAAAAAATAATAATTATTGATAAAAAATCGATATTCATGGTTATGGCAAGGCATATTAATGAGAAATATCTCATGATCAACAATGCAAGGCAAAGTTTGTGCAACAATAGGTATCAACAATGGTGTTATCACGCAATGCACCAACAGTATGCCAGGATCAACAATGTATATATATCATGAGAAACTCTGCAACTACACTGGTGCTCAAAATTAAAAGGACAAACACATTTTCATGGATTTCTCTAAAACTACTGGACCGACTCCATTGAAATTTGCTAGGGTAATAGAATAAGCTATTACAATATGGTAGGGTAAAAGAATAAGCTATCACGAGTAATTATTGAACATAATTTTCAAACCATGCTCATGAAACTATGGAATGTCAAAAACAAGATTGCATTAAGGGTCTTTTTAAGAGACCAATAAGATGTATGGTTACCTCTAACAGCAATACGGCTCTCACAGTGATTCCTCATGCTGTTTATGAGGTTGTTAATGAGGTGTTGGGGCAAGGAACCCCTCTCCTCCACCAGGGCAGTTCGTAGCTCCTGGAGGGTTCTGGGAGAAACCTGGCAAGCTGCAATTCGCCTGCCCAGTGCATCCCAAACATGCTCTATCGGGTTCAGGTCTGGAGAACTTGCTGGCCATTCCATCCTTTGAATATCCTCCTCTTCAAGGTATTCGTTGACCAGCCTTGCCCTATGTGGACGAGCATTGTCGTCCATGAAAATGAAATGGGGATCAAAAGCACCCCTGAAGATGTCGACATCTTACATAGGGTGCTAAGATGTCGTCCCTGTACCTCTGACCAGTCAGAGAGCCTCTCTCAAAAACGTGGAGGTCTGTGCGTCCGTCCAACAAGATGCCCCTCCAGGCCATGACACCACCAACACCATAGTGGTCAACTTCCGTGATGTTAGCGTGCTCCTGGTTCTCTCCAGATGAAAACTCGCCGGAATCCGTGCTTAGACTGAATCTCGACTCATCACTGAATGAAACACAAGCCCATTGTGCTTGGGTCCAGGGCTGATGTTGTCTGCACCAAGTCAGCCAGACTCTTCTGTGTCAGGGAGTGAGTGGGATGCAGACCGATGGTCTCCTGGCATACAGCCCTCTCTCATAAAGCCTCCGGTAAACAGTATGCCTCGAAACAGAGGTTCCAGTAGCAGACGAGAGTTCGTTTGCGAGCTCAGTGGCCGTCTTCTCCCTATGGCGCCTGGCTGTTAGAGCAAGATACCTGTCTTCTTGCCTTGAGGCAGCCCTAGGGCGACCTTGCCCTGGTCGTCTGCATATCGTCCCTGTCTTTTAAAACTGTTTCCATAAATCCGAGATGACATTTCTTGAAACATGAAAAAATCACGCAACTTCTGCTTGGTCCAGCCTCCAATCGCCCCACTGCTCTCCATCTTTCGAAATCTTCTAACCTTCGGTGATGTTCCATCTTTCCGTAAAATGGCTAGAATGTCCAAAACTTACACGCAGCAGCCTTATAAAGCGATGTCACAAAGACTGTTATTTCGAAGTAGCTTAATTTACATATGCAAAGAAGGACTTGAACGATTATTATTGATTAGTAGTAATCTGCATTGTTAACTTGCTTCAACCCCCAAATTTTAATGGAATCGGTCCAGTAGTTTTAGAGAAAACTACGAAAATGTGTTTGTCTTGTTAATTTTGAGCACCAGTGTAAAACAGAAACAGCTATACGGGCATTTGAAACATGTGAACAACGGGAGTTTCGAATAGAGAAAGAGGGTATAAGAGCTTCTACGTCAAGGGCAAGAAAGAGGGTATAAGAGCTTAAGTCTAAAGAATCTGGTGATGCTCCGCTGTGGTGAGGCAAGTGAAGAAGAGTTTCGACAAAATCTCGGAATATCACCTGGAATTCCTAGTTTTCATATTTTTCTTAGAATGGATAGACCCTTTGCTCTGTATTGTATTGCTTGATTTATTATTACACAATTTAGAGTTATAATTTAATTTTTTGAGATTGTTCAGTTTACCTACAAGTACAATTATCCCGGGCAACACCGGGTAACTCTGGTAGTTATCAATAATTTTGGAAACGAACGTTCAGTCATCATATTATCAGCATCTCAGTTTCCAAAATATACACATTCCCACAGAATATAGTCAAAATATATTTTGATAAAATGTTTGGATCTGCTGTGCTACCAAATAAGCTAGGTGACAACCCTGGCGTGGCTCGGATTTTTTCTTTTTTGGAATAAATTTTGAAATATTTAAAACAAAAAAAACCACATGAACAACACGCTCAGAATTAATACAGTAAAAATCTATCTATATATATAAAGAAGGATGTTTGTGGGTCTGTCTGTGGGTGGGTCTGTACGTTTTTTATACAAATCTACAGTTTTATTCCGATCTTGATGAAATTTCGCATACATGACCTTCAAAGCATGAGGAAGGTCACTGTCTACTTCAGATTTCGAAAAAATAATAATTATTGATAAAAAATCGATATTCATGGTTATAGCAGGGCATATTAATGAGAAATATCGCATGACCAACAATGCAAGATAAAGTTTTTGCAACAATGGTATCAACACGCAATTCACAAACACACTGCATGAACCAACAATATATATCTCATGACCAACAATGCAAGGCAAAGTTTGTGCAACAATAGGCCCATTGTGTTCGCATCAACAATGGTATCAACGCGCAATTCACCAATAACAATGAGCACAGAATGATGATGTAATGTTAAAGCAATCTTTCCAAGAATTATAACCATGAACATAAAATGATGATGCAATATGGATAAGTTTCAATTTGTAACAATGCATAGAATTCCTGTTATTCAGGTTTTTCTTTGAGAAGAGAGTTCTTAGTACTTAACAATTTCTTGAAAATCTTTAAAAATGATCAGTAGCTGGAGAGAATGAAGAGTTAGCAGACTATTGAGAAAGAGTGGAAAGACGACAGAGAAAGCAAACCTTTAGCTCCGTGCTGTATTGAGCAAATGGGAAGCAAGTAAATAGAAGAATTGGCGACCGCTAGACTACCCAAAGTGATGAAAGGCCAAATTTTGCTTCAACACAACGAGAGAAGAGTGGAAATTGCAACAACATCAAGTGTACATCTGAAGTAAGATTACCTGAGTAAGAAATTATTGGAGAGGTCTAGCAGTGGCATCCTTGGAGAGGTCCAGCCATTGTGAGCCTTTAAAAAGATTTTTTCGAATTTTCATTAAGAATTTTTACTGTATTAATTCTAAGCATTTTCATGTGTTTATTTTTAAGATATTGCAAAATTTAATTTAATTTTTTGAGATTGTTCTGTTTACATCCAAGTGTAATTATCCCGGGCAACGCCGGGTACCTTGAGTCTAAAATATCTGGTGATGCTCCGCAGTGGTGAGGAGATCCAGAAGAGTTTCGATAAATTCCCGGTTTATCATCTGGACTGCCTGGTATTTGGTAGAATGGATAATCCCTTTGCTCTGTGTTGTATTGATTGAGTTTTTTTTTTAACCAATTGAGAGTTATAATTTAAATTTTTGAGATTGTTCTCTTTACCTACAAGTGTATTTATCCCGGGCAACGCCGGGTACCTCTGCTAGTTCTTAATAAAACTTCGAAAAAAATTTTTTAAAGGCTCACAATTGATGGACCTCTCCAAAGATGCCACTGCCTAAATAATTTCTTACTCACGCAATCCAGGGGTCATGAGATATATACTGTTGATCCCTGCCTAGTGTTGGTGCATTACGTGTTGATACCCTTGTTTATACCTGCTGTTGCACAAACGTTTCCTTGCATTGTCGGTCATGAGATATTTCTAATTAATATGCCCTGCCATAACCATGAATATCGATTTTTATCGATAATAATTATTTTTCCGAAATCTGAGGTAGAACAGTGACCTCCCTCATGTTTGAAGGTCAGGTATGCAAAATTTCATCAAGATCGGAATAAAACTGTAGATTTGTATAAAAAACTTTATATATATAGAAGACTAGCAGAGGACCCAGCGTTGCCCGGAATAATACGCTTGTAGGGAAAGAGAACAACCTCAAAAAGCTAAATTAAACCAGCAAATTGGTTAAATAATAACTCGATCACTACAATATAGAGCGAAGGGCCTATCCATTCTAAGAAAAATCCGAAAGACAGGAATTTACCACTTCACTGAAAAAATCCATTCTAGGTGATATACCGGGACTTGATTTACCGAAAAAAAATGTTTTAAAGACTGACAATGGATGGACCTCTCCAAGGATGCCTTCTAGTCTAAATAATTTTTTACTCACGTAATCTTACTTTAAATGTACACTTGATGTTGTTGCAATTTCCTTTCTTCTCTGGATATCTTGAAGCAAAACTTGGCCATTCATCACTAGAGGTCGCCGATTCTTCTAATTACCATTTGTTATATACAGCACGGAGCTAAAGCATTGCTTCCTCTGTCGTCTTTCCACTCTTTCTCAATAGTCTGGTATCTCTTCATTATCTCCAGTTACTGATCATTTTTAAAGATTTTCAAGAAATTGTTAAAGACTAAGAACTCTCTTTTCGAAGACAAGCCTAAATAACAGGAATTCTAAGCATTGTGTCAAATTGAAACTTATCTATATGGCACACACTTTGCCTTGCATTGTTGGTCAGGAGATATATTGATTATATTATTGAAATAGATATTACTGCTTTAGACTCAATTTTTTCTTGCCCTTGACGTCGAATCTCTTATACCCTTCTGCTCTATTCGAAACTCCCGTTGTTCAGATGTTTCAAATGCCCGTATAGCTATTTCTATTTTAGATGCAGAGTTTCTCTGACCAATACTCGATCTTTCTCATTCCTTTCTATACATAAATTTTTGCTAGTCGTCTGGATGTTTGATAGGGAGCTCAAGGGAGACAAAGCGTGACGCCTTTGACTCATCAAGATACGCTGCCTTATTAATGTTCTGTCACTGCTAATCGTTTTATGCTTATTATTATTAATTCTTGGAAACGAACGTTCAATCGTCGCATTATCAGCATATCATTTTCCGAAATATACACATTCCCACAGAATATAGTCAAAATGTATTTTTATGAAATGTTTGCATGTGCTGTGCTACCAAATAAGTTCAGTGATAAACACTGCGTGGCTGTTTGTTTTTTTGGATTAAATTTACCAATATCTTAAACACATGAAAATGATTAGAATTAATACAGTGAAAATTCTTAATGAAAATTCGAAATTTTTTTTAAAAGGCTCACAATGGATGGACCTCTCCACGGATGCTACTGCTAGTCTAAATAATTTCTTACTCACGTAATCTTACTTTAGATGTACACTGTTTGTTGTTGCAACCCCCACTCTTCTGTCGATATCTTGAAGCAAAACTTTGCCATTCATTACTTTGTGTAGTCTAGCGGTCGCCGATTCTTCTATTCATTTGCTCAATACAGCACGGAGCTACATGAGTGCTTCCTCTGTCAGCTTTCCACTCTTTCTCGATAGTCTGCTAACTCTCCGTTATCTACAGTAATTGATCATTTTTAAAGATTTTCAAGAAATTGTTTAGTACTAAGAACTCTCTTTTCCGCGCAAAGCCTGAATAACAGGAATTCTATGCATTGTTGGTCATGAGATATATATTGTTGATCTTTGCAGAGTGTTGATGAATTGCGTGTTGACACCATTGTTGATACCTATTGTTGCACAAACTTTCCTTGCATGAGATATTTCTCATTAATATGCCTTGCCATAACCATGAATATGGATTTTTTATGAATAATTATAATTTTTTCGAAATCTGAGGTAGACAGTCTTTTTCCTACTCGAAGGTCAAGTATGCAAAATTTCATCAACATCGGAATAAAACTGTAGATTTGTATAAGAAGGAAACAAACACACCCAGAAACCCACCCACAATATCCTTCTTTATATATATATACACTACTATTTATAAAAATCGCAACACCCTGATGGAATGGTATAATCCATATGCAATTTGCAATATTTGCATACAATGGATCAGAGTATAAATGATTACATTTTCAGAGTAATTGCTTGAAAGAACACCATGCCTCGACGACGACGAAGGGTACCATATCAACAGCTGACAGACTTTGAAAGAGGACGCATAATTGGTCTGCGTGAAGCGGGATGGTCGTATCGTGACATTGCTGCTCGTGTAGGACGTAATGCAACGACAATTATGCGTGCATGGAGGCAGTGGAGCGAAGAGAACATGGCACACCGAAGACCAGGCTCAGGATGACCCAGCACGACGACACCGCGAGATGACAGACACCTCTATCGCATGTGTGTAGCAGATCGTACAGCCACTTCCACAGTGTTAGCACAACAATGGGGTGCTACATAGGCAGGACAATGTCTGTTAGCACTGTACGACGCCGTTTGATTTCCAGAGGATTCCTTTGACTCAAAACCACCGGCGCCTCACGTTGCAATGGGCCCATCAACACCAACAGTGGCAAGCTGAATGGCAACAAGTTGTGTTTTCGGATGAGTCAAGGTTTAACTTGCAGCACCATGACGGCAGGATACGAGTCAGAAGACATCGTGGCGAGCGCGACCTTCCAGAATGCATCCTGCAGCGTCATTCAGGACAAACGCCAGGGGTGCTGGTGTGGGGTGCAATCAGTTACCATGGCCGTTCCCGTCTGATCAGAATCCATGGCAATCTGAACAGTGACCGGTACATCAGGGAAGTTGTGCAACCCGAGGTCATCCCCTTCCTGCAGAACCTTCCAGGCGCTGTATTCCAACAGGACAATGCCCGACCGCATGTGGCCAGAAATGTCCTCGCCTTTTTCCAAGCACATCAGGCGCCCTTGTTCCCCTGGCCTGCTCGTTCACCAGACATGTCCCCAATCGAACATGTGTGGGACAGGGTTGCTCATCGATTGGCTCGCCAGACTCCTGCAGCAGCAACTGTGGATGAACTGTATACCCGTGTAGATAGAGCATGGCAGGACATTCCCCAGGCCCTTATTCAGAGCTTGTTTGACTCAATGCCACGACGTTTAGAGGCTGTAATTGCATCCCACGGTGGTTTCACCCGATACTAATGTGACAATAAAACGCATTGTATTGACCTGAAAATCTAATGGTTTCTTTTCTGACCCATGATATGCAAATGCTCCAAATTTAATGCAGATTGGGCTATTCCATCAGGGTGTTGCGATTTTTATAAACAGTAGTGGTACTAGCAGAGGTACCCGGCGTTGCCCGGGTTAATTACACGTGTAGGTAAAAAGTTAGATCTCAAAAAATTAAATTATAACTCCCA
>JAHWFO010093549.1:0-39618 GCA_023313115.1 Rhysida immarginata
ACCATTAAAAAAGTCACTCGTTTGCTACAAAACGGGCGCCTTAATGCCACCATATTAAAAGTCTTTCGTTTGCTAGTGAACAGAGCTCCTTTTAATGCCACCATTAAAAAAGTCACTCGTTTGCTACAAAACGGGCGTCTTAATGCCACCAAATAAGCTTGCTTGTGTGTGTAGAGTGTACCTAGACTTGACTTGGCTCCAAAAACACACCTTTTCGAGGGTCTACCTAGGAAAAATTTCGAACGCCTACAGTCCAAAAATAAACAGGCTATCGTTTTTTGGTTTTTACCGGTGATGGGAAACGATTGCCGGACGTGATGCGTCGACATCGGCACGGCAAAGCGGAGGCAAGTCGCACTCGCGACTGCCTACTTTTCTGTAAGGAACAAGCCTATCGGGTCCGGGGCTATATATGTAGGCAGGGCTGTGGAAAAGCAAGCGCGCAGTGAGTCACCCACTAACCCAATAACCACTTGCTTCGTAGGCGGGGAAGCTTAATAAGCCCCTAGCCCGAGGCCGGGGTAACCTCACCACCACTTTAACCCCGGTCGGTCCAGCGTGCTGGTTCGCCGAACCGCAGCGGGCCGATGACGGTCGGGTTACGATTGGTTACGAGGAGACGACTTACCCTAGTTGAAACAAACGCAATTTGAAACGTCGTAATCCCCACTCGAGGCCCGCTGTGGCGTGTTCCGATGAAAAATCTAAATCGAGAACCGTATTACATTCAAAATGTCCGAAACCAAGCTAAAGTGCCCCGTAGAGGGTTGCCACTGGCGGTCAAAGAATTACGAGCACCTGAACCAGCACCTTGTCCGAGCGCATAAAATTCACTCCCCCGAGCGTCGCAAGCAGCTCATCGTCGAACGGAAAAGAGAATTGATGGCTTCGGGTCAGAAAGCATTAGACGCAAATTTGTTAAAACTGCCGCCGGCAAAGCATCCCGTGAATGCGGCTGAAGAGCAGGCGACCACGTCATCACCGAGATCGTCACACTCCAACGATGATGAGACTAGTAGCAGCGGCGGTAGCAGCCGCCCGTCCGAGGGCGAAAGTTCGGGGACTGCCGCTCCACGATTGGCATCTTCGTTCCAGAGTAAGACGCTGAGAAGCGGGAAAGTCATTAGGCCGAGTAAACCCGAAGAGCGTTTCTTTGAACTCTATTCCGAACACATCGAGGACACAAGTAAATATTGGAAAGCCAAAGTTGGCTTGGCCAGAGTTATAATCTTATTCATTTACGAGACGGCGGGGCAAAAGTTAGAGCCTACTCTTGGCGGTCCAACCAACTGGGTACCCCTATTCGACATACGGGCGGTGGAAGAAAGTCTCAAGCTATTCGAGGAGCAACGCAAAATTCGCCCACAGACTCTTAAGAAATACCTTACCGCTTTCACGGAGTGCTTAGCCGCTCAGCTGCAGAGAAACGAGGGCCTGTCCGACCCGAATTTCCGCTTGAAAATAGAGCAGCTGTGCGAATGTCTGAAGCTAAGAGCCAGGGCTTCCCTTCACAGGGGGCGGGACCGGATGCAAGGCCATCTCTATGAGACCATCGGCGGAGACGTGGATGAGGAGCGGGCGAAATACGCCCTTACCGCGGCACTGAAGAGCCCTGAGGTGGCTGCCACCGTCAAGAGCCTGCTCTCCAAATCGCAGTTAACACCTAAAGAGCGCAACTATCTCATCGTATTCTGTGCTGCGTGTGTCTCGCTCGTCCAGGGCAAAAGGCCCGATGTGCTTTGCAATTTAACCCTCCACGAGTACGAAAAGCGTGAGCGGATCAAGAGTCGCGCTGGTCCGGCACCACAAGACCGAAAAGCAGGGAGCCAGTGCCATCGTGATCGAAGGATTACTCGCCGACGTCCTGGATTGGTTCCGCCGTGAAGGAGAGGGACAGAATCCGCCCAGGGAACCGACGGATACCCTTGTGTTCAACTCGGAAGGAAGGCCACTGAAACGTATCGATCGCCAGCTCACCATGTTACAGGCGAAGCACGGGCTACCCGTCGTTGGAGCTCGCGATGCTAGAAGGATTCTGAATTCGCTAAGCGTGATGTCCGGATCGCCGGGCTCGTTCATTCACCGGTATCTAAATCACTTTCCGTCAACAGCCGCACAGCATTATCAAGCAGGGAACGCCAGCTTTTATCAAAGCGCGTACTGCAAGGTAAACAGTTTTTTGAACATCACGCCTTCGGAAGGCGTGACCCCTTCGGAAGAAGCTTCCAGCATAAGCGAAGGAGAAGATGAGAGTCAAGGCGAGGAGCAAACGGACTCCGATGGCAGCGCATTTTAACCTATTAAATTGTTATTAAATAAATGAATGAATCTGTATGTAACCTAACTAACTAACTTTCTCAACGCACTTGCTAAGGGACAGGTGAACAAAGCTCGAATGGGCGTCCTGGAGCACGGGGCTGGCTGTAGCCCCCTTCCCGAGATGTGCGCCGGAAAGCCCCGCAAGCAAGGAGCGTGCGTGCGTACGTACTTCTATAAGACCGATTGTGCGCCGGACAGCACGCGGCGGGGCCAGGCAGCGCCCCCCGGGGCTCTCTGGGGCACGTGGGAGAACTAGCGGGCGCTCCTTAGCCCACTCGTGCGCTCGGTAGCACCATCGGGCCGTACAGCGCCCAGGGGCTGTCCGGAGCGCGGGTAGGCCAACGCGCGCGGTCCGAAACAGCCGGGTCGGGGCGTGGGTGCTGGACGGCCCGTCGCGGACCTTTTACTGCCGCCGAGTCCGTCCGTGCTAGATCGACATATGCAACAACCCTAGCCCTTGCTGATAGAGGCCTAACCTCTTCTATCAGCGTAGGCTACGCAACAACAGACTGTACATCCATCTCAAAAAACAAAAATCAGCCAATAACTAGTTAACATAGGTTTCCAGGTAATGACAGCACAAAACAAAATTGGATTTCAATTATTTCAAAACAAAGGCAATTTTATCACAATCTTGATTACATACTAATGAGTATATTCAAGGAAGTTTTGAACTAACAGTGTTAGTGTTAGTCTAACACTAATACCAACAGCACATAAGGACCTTTTGTGCTCTTGCTAATACCACTTCAAAGACAACGAAATGGCTTAATGAGAGAATAAAAATAATAAAAAGTTCATATACATACATTCAGTGAAAAAGCAAAATACAAATTAATAAAAAAATTAGTTTCCAAATGTTTGTTTTTCCCCCAAAAATCACGAAATAAATTTATCAACGTCTGTAGCTTCCATAGATTTAGCTTGAAATCACCCTTGTTTAATCCCTTATGATCCCCCTCTAGCGTTAAAAAGTTGAACTTCTGCTGGCACGCAGGAAGGCATTGAAATGAGAGGTGATGCGGAGGCCTAATATTCTCGAGAAGTTTGCCAAATTTGCGATAGAACAATTAATGGGAAAAAAAAGCAAAACAACACGTGCATAAGCATCTTTTTTTGATATTTATAGTCTTGAAAATTCTGATAATTATTTATTTTTTTGTTAATTTTTGATTTGTTTGATTATTATATTCTACTAGCAGAGTACCCGGCGTTGCCTGGGATAATTACACTTGTAGGTTAACAGAACAATCTCAAAAAGTTAAATTATAAATTCCAATTGGTTAAATAATAACTCAATCAATACAACACAGAGCAAAGGGAATATCCATTCTACGAAAAATACGAGAAACAGGAATTCTAGATGATATACCGGGACTTTATCTAAACTCTTCTAGACTTCCCACACCACTGCAGACCATCACCAGATATTTTAGACTCAAGTAGAGGCTCTTGCCCTTGACGTAGAAGCTCTTGCTCTATTCGAAACTACCATTGTTCAGATGTTTCAAATGCCCCAGGCACGTTCCCAAGAATTTTTCCAGCGGAGGTCGAACTCTCGACTTATTAGACCATTTGTTCGAATAATGAATTCTTTTTATTATGTTTTAATTAGTGTAATACTAATTAAAAATGAACATATTTCAGTGATATTTTTGTAAAGTTGCTTGTGAAGTTTATGCTATTATACACTGAGTGAGCATATTATTATAACCACCTCACATATTTATGCAAATGCGCGCATGGACGTGGCCACAATATAAAAAGGGAACCTGAGTCTCGTCGACAACAGTAGACGTGTTCCATTCTTCAACTATGGGTAAACGACGCAATTTAACAGCCTTTAAACGCGGGATGATTGTAGGTGCTCGGAGCTATGGAGCGAGTATCAGCAAAACAGCAGGATTCGTGGGAGCTCAAGAGCAGCCGTCTTTAAATTATTTAAAGATTGGGCGGTTAGCCAGAAGACGAGGTCTGAACGTTGGCGTTGTGGGCTCCCGTGGATGGTTGATGATCGGACAGAATGGAGACTGTCATGACTGGTAAAGAATAACAGAAGGGCAACTATGCATCAAGTCACTGTTGACCTTAATCAGAGTTCCTCCAAAACGGTCTCTGAATGCACTGTCCACTGCAAACTGCATCGCATGGTATACAGAAGCCGACGACCTGTCCGCACACATTTGCTGTCTGCAGCCAACAAGCGGAAATGACTCCAATTCGCTCAAGAGCACAAGGACTGGACTATCGAGCAGTGGAAACAAATCATGTGGTCTGACGAGTCACGATTCCAGTTACATCATGCAGACGGCCGCGTGAGAATCTGGCGGAAAAAGCACGAAAACATGGACCCCGCATGCATGAGTACAACCCTTCAGGCCAGTGCGGGCAGTGTTATGATCTGGGAAATGTATTCCTGGCATGCATTGGATCCGTTAATACGTGTTGAACAACGTCTGGATGGCACAGCATACCTCCGTATCGTGAAGATTGATGGCATACCCCATTGGAGATGGCTACTTTCATCATGACAATGCGCCATGCCACAGAGCTCGTATTGTGCAGGACTGGTTCCAGGAACATGAGGGGGACTTTACCTTACTTCGGTGGCCCCCACAATCCCCAGATCTCACTCCAATTGAGCATTTGTGGGACGAAGTCGAACGAACCATCAGACAGCTGGATCCACCACAACTAGACAGTGCTATTCATCAGATTCCTCCCACCATCTTCCAGTATCTCATTGAATCAATGCCATGAAGAATCACCGCAGTATTAAAGGCAGAAGATGGCCCAACGAGATACCGACAGGGTGGTCATAATAATATGCTCACTCAGTGTACATTATTGATATAAAAAATTTCAATAATTTTTGTGAAAAAAAAATCTTTTAATAAAAATTAAAAAAACCGTGAAAAAATTAAAATCGCAAACCCTTTCGACTTAAGTCATCTTCTGGCAATGAAAGATGTGAATGAGAAGTTGTCGGTCCTGTGTAGGTCAAAGGGGAAAAATCCTTTAGTTTAACTGGAGTGAGCAAGGAGTGGGATGATTGGTGGGGGAGGGGAAATGGCACTGGAACAGGCCAAAAGAGGAAAAATAAAAGAAAATTAAAAAACAGAAAATAAAGACAACCCCTTGCCAACAACTCCACTACTCCTTGTTCACTCAGAGTTTTTAATAGAATTTAAACAATAAATTTAAAAAATAGATACCTAGGCTTGGTCCTAAATTATGATCTTTCTTGGGACCGGCACATTAATAGCCTGTTGAACAAGTTGAACTATAAGCAGGGGCTGATTTCAAGATTGTATTATTTACATTGGAATATTCGAATATTGTTGTACAACGCTTGGATTCACTCCAACCTCTGCTTTGGAATCATTTTTTGGGGGTTTACTTCATCATATAATTTGGCTAGATTTTTGAAGTTACAGAACAGAAATGGTTCCTGAGAACGCTGTTGGGTATTCCCAAACGGTCCACTGTTTCGCTTTTTTTTTAAATACTGGGTATTCCGACTATTTACCAGAGTCATGCTATACAACCATTTCTTTTATACACAAAGCAGTTAATTCATTGCTTCGATTGTCAACCCCTATCACAATACAATTTAGCCAGAACATTCATAACTACCCTACCAGGTAGATCAATACCTTTCATCTCACTTTTTCCAGGTCCAATTATTGCAATAGGTGCCTGTCTCGTAATGGGGTAAAGTTATGGGCCTCTCTTCTCAAGACTATTCGATCTCTGTCGCCCTATGATGCATTTAGAAGGGCTCTCAGAAGGCACATCTCAACCTCATGAATATTGGCCTTGGTGGTTCAGTGGTTGCGTGATCGCCTCTGATGCCCGAGGACGCGGGTTCGACCCTGGCCGAGGACGAGCAGGCGTTTTTCAGGGGGAAAAGTCTGAGATAATGCCATTACTGGATCACGCACTTCCTTCGGAAAAGCCGTTGGTCCCGTGTAGGCGTTTGCTGGCTACATGTTAAAGAACCCTTGCGAAGCAAAATTTGCAGCCCCTATAATGCCATCCTGAAATGACCATGGTAGGTGAAAAAGACATTAATACAAAACAAACCAAACCAAACCGACAGCATGAAGAGTTCCTTTTGTATGTTAGGTTTTTTTTTACTTTTTTATTCTTATTCAATGATTGTTAGTGTCGTTTAGCCTATTAGTTATTTTATTTTGTCATTTTGTCATTTATTTACACTCTCAATATTTCTCATCTAACCTTCAAATATACATTATTTCTATCATTTATAGGCTGTTTTTTTAACTTCATTACAGTTTACTATTGTTATATGCCACATGGTCTTTGTTGTCATTTAACTAATTTACTTGTTTGTTAATGTTTAAGTGGTAAACACTGTCTATAGATATACATGGTCATCGAGCTTTGGCCATTTTACATTGTTTCAAGAAGCTAAGGAAAACAGATCGCGCTAGGTGCCACATAGATCGCACAAAGGCCGACCGTGATCTGCGATAGAGTTTTTCATCGAAAAAGAAAATGAAAGTAAAGCTTCTATCTGCTGATGGGGCGGCACTGCAGGTGCGGTTGGGCCGATCGTTCATGCAGCGCCGCTTTTCAATAGAGTTCCCGCCCTACCAGGAGCTAGAAACTTTAGCTTCATTTTAACAATGGAGCTCGATGATCATGAATATCTATAGACCGTGGTGGTAACATAATATTTACTACCAACCAATTGTGTTTGTATTTTGCTATATTGTCATGCCTGCTAGGACCTAACTACCGGTCAGTGACCATGCTGGTCCCACCTGGGCATACTTGATATTTTAAATAAATTTTATTAAATAAATAAATATGAGCCTTTGCGAGCCAGAAAAATTAAGTTTTGAGTAATTAAGCATTAAACAGATCTGCTAAATTAAGTCTAATAAAATATAAACATAAAATTTAATAATATTATATTGTACACAGCTGGCCAGCTCACAAAGGATAGTAAATGAATTTTCACAGACATTTCAGGAGAAAAAATTCAAGAAATGAGGCATTCGCCCCTTCTAGCTCGGAAAGTCTCATATGTGAAATGCACAATATTGAAAATATTGAAAATTCACAGAAATCAAAATCATGGACTTTCAGCATTTTTAGGGTGGTCGCTCGACCCCCCCACCCCCACCCCTCTACTCCCCCTTCCATACGCGCCTGTGCCCATATAGCTTTTTCTGCGGAGTTTTTCTTACCAATACTCGTTCTTTCTCTTTCCTTTCCACACACAATAATTTTTGCCAGTCGTCTGGACGTTTGATAGAGAACTCAAGGGAGACGTGTGATTCCTTTGCCTCATCAATAGACGCTGCATTATAAATGTTCTGACACTGCATCATCATTTTATGATCATTATTAATAATTTTTGGAAACGAACGTTCAATCATCATATTAGCAGCATTTCAGTTTCCAATATATACACATTCTCACAGAATATAGTCAGAATGTATTTTTATGAAATGTTTGGATCTAATGTGCTCTGAAATAAGCTAGTTGTTAACCCCTGCATGGCTCGGACTTTTTTTTTGGACTAAATTTTGCAATATCTTAAAAATAAACATTAGAATTAATACAGTAAAAATTCTTAATGAAAATTCGAAAGAAAAAATTTTAAAGGCTAACAATGGACGGACCTCTCCAAGGATGCCACTGCTTGTCTAAATAATTTCTTACTCACGTAATCTTACTTTAGATGTACACTTGATGTTGTTACAATTCCCACTCATCTCTCGATGTTTTGAAGCAAAACTTGGCCATTCATCACCTTGTGTAATCTAGCGGTTGCAGATTCTTCTATTTACTTGCTTATCATTTGCTCAATACAGCACGAAGCTAAAGGAGTGCTTCCCTTGTCGTCTTTCCACTCTTTCTCAATAGTGCAACTCTCCGTTATCTCCAGTTACTGATCATTTTTGAAGATTTTCAAGAAATTGTTAAGTACTAAGAACTCTCTTTTCTCAGAAAACCCTGAATAACAGGAATTCTATGCTGAATTAGAAATTGAAACTTATCTGTTTTCCTTGCATTTTTGGTCATGAGATATATATTGTTGGTCTGTGCAGAGTGTTTGTGAATTGGATGTTGATACCATTGTTGATACCTATTGTTGCACAAACTTTGCCTTGCATTGTTGGTCATGAGATATTTCTCATTAATATGCCCTGCCATAACCATGAATATCGATTTTTTATGGGTAATTATTATTTTTCCGAAATCTAAGGTACACAGTGACCTTCCTCATGGTTTGAAGGTCAAATATGCAAAATTTCATCAAGAACGGAATAAAACTGCAGATTTGTATAAAAATCAAACCCACAAACATTTTTCTTTATATATATAGATTAGCAGAGGACCCGGCGTTGCCCAGGAAAATTACGCTTGTAGGTAAACAGAACAACCTCAAAAAGCTAAATTAAACCTCCGAATTGGTTAAATAATAACTCAATCACTACAATATAGAGAGAAGGGACTATCCATTCTAAGAAAAATCCGAAAGACAGGAATTTACCTCTTCACTGAAAAAATCCTTTGTAGGTGATATACCGGGACTTGATTTATCAAAAAAAAAATTTTTAAAGGCTCACAATGGATGGACCTCTCCAAGGATGCCTTCTAGTCTAAATAATGTTTTGCTGACGTAATCTTACTTTAGATGTACACTTGATATTGTTGCAATTTTTTTTCTGCTTTCGATGTCTTGAAGCAAAAATTGGCCATTCATCACTTTGTGTAGTCTAGCGGTCGCCGACTCTTCTATTTACTTGCTTACCATTTGCTCAATAGAGCACGGAGCTAAAGGAGTGCTTCCTCTATCGTCTTTCAGTCCTTCTCAATGGTCTGCTAACTCATTATCTCCAGTTAATGATCATTTTTAAAGATTGTCAAGAAACTGTTAAGTACTAAGAATTCTCTTTTCTAAGAAAACCCTGAATAACAGGAATTGTTTGCATTGAATTCTATATTGCACAAAATTTGCCTTACATTCTTGGTCATGAGACATATATTTTGATCTTTGCATAGTGTTGGTGCATTGCGTGTTGACACCATTGTTGATACCTATTGTTGCACAAACTTTTATTTGCATTATTGGTCATGAGATATATATTGTTGGTCCGTGCAGAGTGTTTGTGAATTGCGTGTTGATACCATTGTTGATACATATTGTTGCAAAAACTTTGTCTTGCATTGTTGGTGATGAGATATTTCTCATTAATATGCCCTGTCATAACCATGAATATCGATTTTTTATCAATAATTATTATTTTTTCGAAATCTGAGGTAGACAGTGATCTTCCTCTTGCTTTGAAGGTCATGTATGCGAAATTTTATCAAGATCAGAAGAAAACGGTAGATTTGTGTAAACAAACAAACAAACAAACATCCTTCTTTATATATATAGAAAGATTGTTATTTTAAAACAATGTGATTTCTGAAACAAAGTGATTTTATCTGTTTTGTTGCTACAAATTACGTTTATAGGTCGAATTATATCGTTTTTTATTTTATTTTATTACTTAAGTATTTACATTTAAGAAATTTGTAATGTAGTTTTAATATTCGTGTATAATTTAGAATTTCTAATTATTCCTCGAATTTAATCCATTTTTTTAATGTTTTACTTCCAGTTCTGCAAAACAACATATACAGCTGGGCCAAAAGTCACGAGGGCCGGAAAATGTTAATTATTTGTGTAATTAGTAATTATGAATTATATGCTGCACGGGGCCCGTATCTGTGAGACTCATAATGGCAGACAGCTAAATGAGGTTGTATTCCACACTTAAGTGTAATTAATCTCCCTCTCTTAGTCGGTAATTCTGTGAAATATCAATAGATACAATTAATAATAAAAAATTTATTCACGCTTATAACCCCTTCCTTACTTTTGGCCCCCCTATATAATCTTTTGATTGATATTACTATGTGCTTAAATATAAATAAAGGTAACTATATCTACTGTGTAGATATATCGATCTGAGAGACCGATGTTAGTAATGATGTTTGTAAAGTTCATATTAGTGCCGGTGGGTTAAAGCTTTCAATGTTAAATTGAATAAATTAGGATATAAATCCGCTCCAAGCTACTCTAAAATAACGTTGAACAAGTGGAGTATTCTAAACATTACATAAATTTATCCAAGTTTTTATACGTTATTACTGATACATAATATATTATTAAAATAACAATTTTTAATTAAGGCATAGTCACATCAATTTACAATTATTTTATTGAATATAAACATGATCGTTACCAGTGTGAATATTAACAACATCTTGAGAAGGGCAAGTTAATAAAGATCGTATTGAATTTTCTCTGCCATTGTCGGTTTATTTAGGGGTATTTCATCCTTTCTTGTTTTCTTTACATTCTTAAAGCATGGTTGCTTCTGAAATTTTTTGTTCCATGGCTCCGCAGGTGTACGATTCATCGGAGTGTTGCTTTGTACAATGCAGAGTTCTAATATTTCGTTAATTTTGCTTTCTATTCTAATTACAGTGGTAACATTTAAAAACATTTTCGTGCACTGAAACTGATGACGAAGATAACCAATTTTTTTTTGAATTTTGTTAATGTCCGGATTAATTTCTTATAAGGGAGCGTTGTTTATAGATTTCTCCATTAATGCCAATTCTTCATCTAATATTCGAATTTCTTGAATATCCACTTTGTTTCTATTTGGAACATTTTCCAGATTCTCATCGTGAGTGCTTATTCGTTTTAGGTGCAATCCAACCACGTGCCGGTCAGGTGGCCGAGAGGGCTAGGGCATAGGGTTTTTAGGTCTCGAGTCCTCCCGCCGTGGGCATGGATGTTTGTGTTTGTCCCGGGCTGCGTACAGATATTACTTGTGTAAAAGGCGCAAAATGACCTAAGTGTTGGACGCCAATTTTCTAAACCCCCCCCCCCCCCCAACGACGTGTATATGTTTGCACATGTTGTGATGTATTAAGCTGTCAAAACACTGCATGTAAATGAGAAAAAACACATACTGCATTTTTGACAAGACAGATTACATTGCCCTTCTTTGCACACATGGTCTGTGACTTGTACCGTGTACATGGTATCATTTGTATAGACTGAATCTACCGTGTAAACCTTTTCTCCCGTCATTTTGATTTGAGAAGGAGAAATTTTTCCTCCTTTTTTTATGCCTGTCGTGAACGAGAGAGACCTTAAATGTCAGCTCACCCTTGTACATCTTTATGACACGTTCATGGTATTTATCCCGAGGAAATTTCATAAGTACACTTAATAGTGTATCTATACGACGATTTTTATTTCTGTTCTGTTCTTCAAAAAAATACATTATATTTTTTCCAAGACTTTTTGACTTTTATTTTTATAGGAATTTTTATTTTCCTATTTTGAGTTGGCCAGCTCACAATTCTAAATAATGCCCTATCTTCAATTATCTAATTCATAATTCAAAGTGATGCACCTTACTAAATGATATAGTGCACAATTTAAATTAATGACCCTTGCTTAATTATTCAACTTTATGCTTAATGTATTGCCCTTTTGAGTATTCAATTTCAATAATTAAATAGTGTACTTTGACTTAAATATAGTTCTCAATTTGGAAAATTGTTCCTTCGTTTAATGACTCAATTTATATGGTTTCTAATTTTAATTACTATTCTTCATTGATAAGTCGATTCATAACATAATTATTAACTGGAATATTTACTTTTCACTTTGGAAAAAAATTGTTAGGGTTTTGTTTTCCTTTTGTGTCTGTAAAATAGAATTGCTTTTGAAAATATGGCTATTTTCTTTTATTTTAAAATATATTTTTAAAGGCAGTTTTTAGAATTCCTTTTAAATTGGCTTACAATGATATGTCTCCTTGTGATTGTTGACTAATTTTCAGCTGTCCTTTCATTTACATGAGTGTACTGCTGGGAAGTGACTGTATATTGTCAGTATGTGCTAGCAGTGTGCCCTTGGATTGTTACTATTGTCCTTGAAGATTTTTTGTCACTTTGTCCATTTGATCAGTTGCTTCTACTCTGCCAGCCAATTAGATGGTGTAATGCGAATTAGTGTCCCCCCTTCTTTGGTGTCCTGGAGGAGGTCTTTCTTTCTTTCTTTCTTTCCAGACTATACCATTACCATGGAACGCATGGTAGTCATGATTGCCGATCGGCCCTTTTCTGTCGGCATGTTTATGAAGGAGGTTTACTCCAAAACAGGTATTGCTCCTATACTTCCATCAGGCCACCCTGCTGTTTCTGTCCTGCAGAGACATTTGCTGACTGCGTCGAGGATGCTCTGCAGGCAACAGAATGTGGCAGACCGAGTAGTGGCTGCTGACTTTATCAAGGTTGGGCAAAATACTGTCCACCTGAGATATGCTGAACCTGGATATCTTCCGGTTCTCGTCCGGGGCACATTGCCACTGATGGCTGAAAAGTATCTCCAAGACAACATGTTGGACTACAGGGTGGTGCGAAAAATTTCGTACCCCCAGCACCCAGATTCTCCTCTTCAGATGACAGGTAATATCGTAGTCTACATGGATCTCCATAAAGACATTCCTGAGTTCGTTGTCTTGCGCGGAGATGGAGTCTCCGTGTCTTAGAAGGGACAAAGGCAGTGCTGCTAGTACTGCAAAAAAACTTCTCACGTCAGGAAAGACTGTCCTCTCTTTCAGAAATGTGAATATTGCCACAAGATCTTGCACAAATTCCACCAGTTCCCAGAGAGGTCAGGTGCTCTACCAGCAGCCCCAACGCCATCGCCTCAAGGAATATCATCACCAGCAGCCAGCAAAGATGACTTCTCCGGCCAAGTTACCAGATCCAAGCAGAGCAACCACGCCTTGTCCTTCACCAAGGAAATCGAAGATGGCCCCACCATCGTTGCCGGCTACTCCTGGAAGGGAATGCCACCACACCCTCCTTGGTCTCATGTGGTTCGTGAGACTGTTTCTTCTCCTCATTTGCTTCGTGTTTCCCTGATGTTGGAGGACTGTCTCTCTGCTTAAGTCATCGTAGATGATTCGTTATGCTCCAAATTGGTAATTGCTGTGGAGGAGTTCCCATCTCTTCCTCCACCCGCGCTTTCATCGGCGTCGCAGCCTCTGCGTATCATCTGTGTGCCTGCGCCTGGCAGAATTTCTTCCTCTGCTGGGACCTCAAAGCCATCAGCATCTGCCCAGCGGGATCATCTTGCGATGCCTAAGAGCCCTCGCAAGAAGAAGCCGCGACGTCATTGTAGAAAGAGTGACGGGATTCCTGTGTCCTCTTCATCTAAAAGAGACAGCTGCGCAAGTCATCATCGCAGCCCCTCTTCCTCTTCAGGATGCGCTCGTTCCCCCAGACGTAAGACAACTGAGCCTCCTCCGCCAAGGGTGAGGCTTAAGTCTCCTTCAGATACAGGTCAGCCTCCGTCAACGCAATTTCACAGGTCTTTTCCCTAAACGTTCGTTCCCTTGATTGGTCGTTCAAGCAATCGGTTTTGTCATCCTTTATTGTCCTGTACAGGGCAGAAGTCCTTCTTCAAGAGGTGAAGCTTGCTGTTCCTCAACAGCTTGCTAACCTCCCTGGCCTTCGCAGTCAATATCCATCTGCACAGTTCTTCATCAACTCATCCTCACCACATGGGAAGGGGGTTGCCTACATAATCTTCAACCCCTCCATCATGGCGTCGAACTGTGTCTTTGACTGCGAGTGCAGGGTAATTTCTTTGGACCTCCTGCTATCTGGTCTCAAATTCCGATTGGTTAATGCTTACGCCCCATGTTTATCAACAGAAAAATGGACATTCTTTGAAGATCTACCATTTACCTGTGCTTGTCCTTGCCTGTAGTGGTTGCTGGGGACTTTAATTGCCATCGATATCTTTTCATCAAGTGTGTCTAGCAGTTGTGCCAGCGGAATGCAATTTTCGATCTTTGGGCATCTTCTTCTCATTCCAGTCAGTGCGATTGCTGATGGACTGCTCCACCGGTGCTGCGTATAAGCTGGACCTAGCCATTTCCATCACCTTTTTGAACAGAGAGCTTTGGCTGGCCCATCAGCAGCGATCTGCTGGTGTCCATCCACCAGGCTCAGCCATCTGGAGGAGAGGTGCTATCCATCTCAGGTCCTTTCTTCATCTTGAATGGCTTGGCCCAGCGATGTTCCGGAGACGTTGTTCATCATTTCAGTGTCTCTGTAAGGTCATCGGAGTGAACACGAGCAACATCTCATACCTTTTTGCCTTTCCCGTCGACATCGATCACCCACTGGTGGGCGGACGGGCCTCTTTTTGAGGCGTTTAGATAGGAAGTGCAGCCTTTGAGGGCTGCCCGTCTCCTACAGCATGTGCGCCTGGGCACCCTGCCTGTTTCTTGATCTAAGGGTGCTTCTCTGGATCCATAACATCAGCTCCAGTTCCAACAGCTACTCTGCCAGCCATGGGGAAATGTCATCGTCTTTTGGCCAATTCATAATTCAAAGTGATGCCCCTTACTAAATGATATGGTGCACAATTTGAATTAATGCCTTTTCTTTAATTATTCAACTTTATGCTTAATGTATTGCCCTTTTGAGTATTCAATTCCTGTTACTAAATACTGTATTTTGAACTAAATATAGTTCTGTATGTGGAAAATTGTTCTTTCATTTAATGACTCAATTTATATGGTTTCTAATTTTAATTACTATTCTTCATTGAAAAGTCAATTCATAATATAATTATTAACTGGAATATGTATTTTTCACTTTGGAAAAAAATTGTTGATCAATTTCCTTTGGAAATGCATGGGGCTTTGTTTTACTCTCTTTTTGTGCCTATAAAATAGCAATCCTTTTGAAATATGGCTTTTTTCTTTTATTTTAAAATATTATATTTTTAAAGGCAGTTTTTAGAATTCCTTTTAAATTGGCTTACAATGAGATGTCTACTTGTGATTGTTGACTGTAATTTTCAGCTGTTCTTTCATTTACATGAGTGTGCTGCTGGGAAGTGACTGTCCATTGTCACTACATGCTAGCCATGTGCCCTTGGATTATTACTACTGAAAGTATAAATTCATATGTTAAAGATTTTTTGTCACTACTCTGCCACTCCTCTACTTGATCAATTGTTTCTACTCTGCCAGCCATGGGGAAATGTCATCGCCTTTTGGCCAATTCAGTTCCATTAAAACTTGATATGTTTCTTCAAAGATATCTCATTCATTTACTCAATTTCCTTTCAATACTGGATATGTAAAAATTTTCTGTTTATTTTCTCTTTTGCCCCTGTTGAGATGGACATGTATTTTAATGACTGTGACCCAGATCATTTTAGCTATGCCAATCTATCTCTTCTCCAGAAGTGATCATCATTGACAGTCCATCTTAAGATGCCACATTCCAATCTTATTCTGATGTGCGCCATTTGATCCCCAATGGGGCAAAGATTATGTCTAATTTGGATTTTACAACCTGTCAAAAAGCTTTTAAATTAGAAACCCAGAGTGAAATTACCTCTATGCTGGATAAAGGAACCCAGGAGATATCTACGGAATCAGCAGGTAAAGGGAGGTCTCCCAAATCACGTGACCAAGGGGCTACTCAAGCCTTGCTTTCCTTAGATAAGATAGCCAGTAAGCTTATTTCTCTTAATGAAGCTAATAATGATGACCGTTAAGATAAACTTGTTTTGACGAAATAACGGTCTTGTCGTCTTCCCATATATAGTAACAGTGCCGTATCCAATGCCGCTCACCTGTGTGTGGAGAGACGGTAAAGCTCCCGATTCGACTAGTGAAATTGTCTTGTGCCCTCCATGTGATGCAACTTCATTTCCCAGGACAAGCAAAATCCTTTCAATCTAATTTCCAATATTGATGAATGTTACTTTGTGTAACGTACTCCGATGGTTACAAGTGGAGACCCATTAATAATTGAGAACTATAAATTATTTAATTATTCTTAGTGGAAATTGTTGCTATTTTGGCCATCCACCTCATTGTCAATGGTTCCAAGTGACTCCATATTACTTTATCATATTGCTTTATATTACATCATTTAAAGAAAATCCATTAAAGTTCATTATTTCATTCACTCTGCTTGATTTGTTCCCACCTCTATCATGTTGCATAAAATATTAATTAATTATCCATGATACTATCGCGTCATGGCTGCATCATCTACCGTCCAGAATATGTTGTGACATTTCTTTTTTACCACAACGCATCGTGGACAAACATTTAAAGAACCACAGCGAATTTGATCGAAAATCATTGCTAAAATTCCCCAGCGTTTTCTTGCTCCGTGTAAGTGATATACGTTTGTTTGTGATGCATTAGTGTTCCCCATTCGTTTCATGCTTTTCCCCTAAATTAAAGCCTTTCCTGTTTTCAAAAATGAAAGTAATTCTTAACACACTGGTTGTACGAAGCCTAGTGTATCTGTGACATGAACAGCCGCGAGCCACTGTGTTCGATGTTCACGCTAATCGAAGCTAAAAACCCGCGTCTCTTCCATAGGGTTGCCGCATTTTGTTAATGTAAAATGCAGTGTTTCAATTTTAATACAATAGCATCACATGTGAGGTAGGACTTGTTCATTTCTTAGTTCCTGCAGGCAATCGTAACCTTGGAAAATTTATCTCCACATTTCAATATCTGTGTTTTTCTGCTTTTGCACTGATTTCATAAAATAAAATAAAATAAAATAAAATAAAATAAAATAAAATAAAACAAAAATTCAAACTTTACTTTTAATGTATTTAAGCTCGCACAAAGTTACCCTGCATTGCATAATAAATGTTTAAGTGCAAATTTCACTTTTAAGGTATTACTAAGTTCACATTTTCAGGGGCATTGGTCAATATTGTTACTTAGTGAAGCATGCGTCATTACTCATTTTCTAATTTTAGGTTTTAGGCGGTATTGTTAGTAAAGAAGGTAGGACATCGAAATTGCAAGTTAAATGGGATTGAAGCCTTCTCTATCGTCGTTTGGTTTTAGTTGATCATAAACCGTTTGTATAAACGGGATGCTCCGTCAGTTACACATTCTTCCTAATTTTAGCCGCCCCCACCAAGTGTGGCAAGCAAATAGTGAACCACCTCAAACATTGCCAGCGTTCAGTTGTGAACTCCAATGGTTGCATTAGCAACCTCTGCTCTACTGGCTAAGAAGGGCTAATGTCATGATAGCCTCACTATTATACGTCTACTGTTGCTATCTATCCATCGGTGACCCTATCTGACTAGGTGCAGTTGCATTCGTTTCGGGCTTTTGTTACTCTTTCGACTGAAAGTATTGCATAATCAAATCTTTTCGTTCTCTTTTAACACCATTTTGCTGTTTGTTATTCTTTCGTTTCAGCTCGTGTGAGTCTGTTTAAAGAAAAATTGTCTTTCAAGTGGTCTTATGTTAACTGACAAGCCCTACCTCTTACTGCATTGTTGGTTTTATGTGAATTTAAGCTAAAATTGTGTGTTTAAAATTACAAATTTTCCTTTGTCAACACTGTTGAGGTTTATATGTGCTTCTCATTACTAATATATGCCTAAAATGATTTGCTGTGATCGTTAAAAATGTCACCATTTCTCACTGTTTCAATTCGATGTGGTTAACCTTATCTTTATCTCTCTCTCTCTCTCTCTCTCTCTCTCTTTCTCTCTCTCACTCAAGTTTCTTGCTCCTTAATCTTTTGTAAATACAAATGCTCAATGACTTCTTTTCCTCGCGTATTTATCGAATAAAATTATACAATGTTTATGCTCCTTTGACACAAGTCACACGTATTTTTACGTTTTTCTGTGCTGATTTCTCACCAGCAACAGGGCCCAGCAAGGGTGACATAAGCAGAGTTGACGTTCAAATACACGTTTTCGAATTAATGTTGGGGATTGCACTGGTTAAGGCAACCACCCACACCTCTTCTTTTAAGTTTCTCCGATTTTTATGATGTTTTCATTTACTCTCAGCGGTGGTAAATGTTCAAAAACTTTGATGACAGTTGATGACCGTTACTCTTTCCCGACAATTGCGAATGCATTTGGACTAACAATCCTATACATTTCGTCAGCAGCAGATTAACTGACATTGTTAAAAAGGTTGTTCTCTTGAAATTAATTGAGCACAGTTGTTAATTCTTCAATTCAACTATTCTTTTTTACTTTTGGTATGAAACTTAGGATTTTTTATCTTCTTTGTTGTTGTTATTTCAACAGTATATGTACAGGTGTAAGCAGTGGGTTCCTATTAACAAATTTAAATGTCATTGTGTTCAGTGTTTGGCATGAACAAAATTGCAGAACCCCTAATAACTGCGTTTTGCAGTAATCCGAACAAAAAATTTGATGTCTGTTAGTTAGGGAATATGTTTCCCCATTCGTTTCATGAGTTATTCGGCTAATTAAACTCGGCTTTTTGGTAATTTTGTTGGTACATTGCTTCAGTCGACTACGATAACCCTGAGTCGTTGAATTTGCGAGTTGGCATCGCATATACTTTATAAACACAGTTTTTCACTACGTATGTTTAATTTTCTTCTACTCTCTGTGTTTTCTGTGCTCTGATTGTTCAGTTTGTTGTTTTTATTTTAAATAATTTTATCTCACTCACTCAATGTTTACTCTTTTAAGGGCGTACAGAGATAGTGTAATATAGGTATCATTGTATACGTGCTTTAAGTTAAATTTAGGTTAAAATATCACTTCGACATTTTACTGTTACTTGATTGTGTGCTCTACACAGTCCTGTGGGTAGAACATCAGGTTATCATTCACTGGTTGAGTGATAGTCTGAGTTCAATTCTCTAGGGCCCACATATTTTTCAGTCAATCCCTGTTTTTAACCTGTTATACACATAGTGTTAAGGTTAAAACTCGTTTTCCTTTTCTTTTTACTGGAGTTTTTTTACAATTTTTGACGTCATTAAAAGTTTCTTACGACTTTTGGTTCCAGACTGACCTACGTTTGACAGGCATGAAATACGTTTGTTTGTGTTTCATACGAGTTGCCCCACCTTTAGTTTCACTGATTTTTCATCCCATTAAAGTGTTTCTTTTTTGATAAATGAGTACGCAGTGGTCACCACGATATCCAAGTATTACATTGGCCGTGTTGGAATGTCATCTAAGCCAGCATCTGATACTATAAATAGTTCGCACTAAACAGGCTCCACGTCTTTCAAACCGGGTACGTGAAATACGTTTGTTTGTTTGAAAAAGCCCTTTAACTGAAGTGTACTGTAGTGTTTCCAAACATTCTAGGTAGAAACCTGTTCGTAGGTCTGCCTATGACAGGACCCCAGACCGTCGACCCGCTCGCAGGGATAGCTCAGGTCAATGTTCATTTGGACAGGTCAACCTGGAAACAGCGCGTTGCTCACATTATTTTCTGCCTTGAAACCAGCTGAATCCTGATTCGGTAGCACCATCGGTAATTTTGATAATTACGCTGGTGGTTAATTGAGCGTGGCTTTTATTTCCTTATGTGTAGAATCGGTGTGTTGGTAAATAGGAAATGTTGCTTATTTAGAGGGTGGTACTTGTTCACCCTTTTATGGTAAGTTGTTATTGTTGGTTGATGTTCTTGTTAGTGTTCCGAAACTGTATTGCGTCGAGTCAGGGTGTGACTGGCTGCCTCGTTGTGTTTTATGTAGTCTTTTTTTTAAATACATAAGATTTTACTTTTAAATCACATCGGTTTATCCTGACACGAGACAAATTTAACAACTTGAAATTACGTCGATGAGAAAAATTGAATTCGCAGGTTTAATCCGAGTCTGGGAATTGTATTCACGGATCTACATGTCAGCAAGAATTTGCTTTCGTGAAATTACATCTTCGACCTTTTTTGCTCTGACAAAATTAGGCGTGGCCTAGAAATCGTATACGCGGTTTTACATATTAGCAAGAATTTACATTCACGAAATTACATCTCCGCCCGTTTTTGCCTGCGTGAAATTAGGTGTGGCCTAGAAATTGTATTCAGGGTTTTACATGTTAGCAAGAATTTGTAGTCACGAAACTACATCTCCGACCTTATTTGCCTTAACGAAATTAGGCACGGCCTAGAAAACTTATATGCGTTGTTACATGTTAGCAAGAATTTACATTCACGAAATTACATTTCCGACCGTTTTTCGATCGTGAAATTAAACACGACAAAGTGACTAACACAACAAAGGTTACTTATACCACGCCAAAGTTATATTATAATTTTTTTTATTAATGAGATATGTTACATAGTGTGTCAAATGATGGTATCTTAACCCTTAGAAATAATTTATGGATGTTGACTTCTATCCTTACAGTTGATAAATAATTACTTGGACGAAGCCGTGATTATTAGAATACTTTGATTTGTTTATGAAAGTGCCATCTGCTGAATTTGTGTGTTTGTTTCGTGTTTGGTGGAGTGAATGAATTTGCAACTTTTACACTATAGAAACTCTTAAACGAACAAATACATGTGGTATTATTATTATCAGATTTGAACTGCTGGTAACGAGCTTAGAGTATGAAAGTTACATAAATTTAGGATGGCTTTTCTGTATTACATTTCAAACCTTCACTAAGTCTTAACAAATGCTTTGTATTTGAAACTATGAAACCTGAGTTTGTGCCAAAATGCATGAGATGTTATGGTGCCTTAAGAATAGTTTGTACTGAAGATGCAGACCATAGAAGCTAGTATTTTGCTTACCAGTTAAAGATACCTTTATTGTTTATTTTTTTAAATTGATATGTACCATAAACTGAATTTTGATATGTACCATAAACTGAATGCCTGTCATATTTCTTACTGTCCATACTAGTGATTGGTTACAATGGAATCAAGCCAAAAACTGTGGACACAACTATAGAAAGAAAAATAACTCCGAAAACACTATTCCACATAATAAATGTTAATGACTCAGATGTACATTTTGGAAACGAACTTTACATCATCAGTGAGTAAAGAACAACAAGAGAAGCTGAGTATTTATAATATATTAGAATCAATCACAAAAATATACAAAAAATATTACAAAAACAAAACGCGAAAATCAAAAGAAAACAACCAATACAAACTACCTTCTTAGCTTAGCCCTATAAAAACCAAACAAAACCCCTTCCCCCCTCTCCTCCCCACACCGGATAAAAGAATAGTCCAGTTATAAGAGCAAAGTGGGAAACCCTTACAAGAAACAACAAAAGGAAAGTAAATTATTTTGTAAAAAATATTGCTAAAGGGGCGTTATTGTTACCCCTGAATGATGCCGCAAGGAATAAAGAATTGGACCTAATCAAATCATACGCAGAATTTAATAAATATAATACAAATATAGTGGATAGAATAGCAGATAAGATCGTCAGACATATAAAGATCGATGAAATCACAACGTTGACAGGGAAAAGAAATGAATACAAAAATGTGTTAGTCCTTCCCTACAACAACGCACTAAACAAAGGGATCAAGAATATTTGTAGTAAGTTTGGTTGTAGTTTATAGGACCAGTAATATATTATAAAGAAAACTAAGCATAATAAAAGATAAGATCCCAGCGGAAGATTGCCCCGGGGTATATAAGTTTAGGTGTGAAACACGTGACATGTTTTATTTGGGAAGCTCACAAAGAGGAGTGGGAATACGGATGAAGGAACATATTTCTTATGTAAAGAATGCTAGGTTAGGGGTGTCATCTTTTGCGGACCATATGATTAATGAAAAACATAATTATTCTACAGATTTGTTTGAAGTTATTCATAGATGTAGAGATGGTAAAATGTTATACTTCCTTGAATCGATTGAAATTGTAAAAAACAAAGCAACCAATAAAACCCTGAATAGTGACGATGGCCCCATGCCAGTGGCAGAATGGCTCCCTTTAGCAAAATTTTTTACAAAAAAATTTACTTTCCTTGTGTTGTTTCTGTAAGGTTTCCCACTTTGCTCTTATAACCGGACTATTCTTTTATCCGGTGTGGGAGGGGGGAAGGGGGAAGGGGTTTTGTTTGGCTTTTATAGGGCTAAGCTAAGAAGGTAGTTTGTGTTGGTTGTTTTCTGTTGATTTTCGCGTTTTGTTTTGTAATATTTTTTGTATATTTTTTTGATTGGTTCTTATATATTATAAATACTCAGCTTCTCTTGTTGTTCTTTACTCACTGATGATGGAAACTTAGTTTCCAAAATGTACATCTGAGTCATTAAAATTTATTATGTGTTTTCGAAGTTATTTTTCTTTCTAGTGATTGGTGCTGTGAACGAAATGATGTTTTTCATCTGTAATGTTGACATAGTGGATGTTAAAACCTTAACTACACTGTTGTGTAAAATGTTGAGTCGTTTGACTTTGGAGAACGTTTGCTCATGAACGACACGGGGCTACCAAACAAGACTTTGTCAAATACACACACACACACACACACACACACACACACACACACACACACACATACACACACACAAACACACACTTGACTACATCATAACGTGAATTGTAGCTAAGTGAGTAGATTCACACTTGGTTGCAGAATTACAACCGTGCAACACCATAACAATAATGTGTGACGGTGTTTGGTAATTTAGTGAATTGCATGTAATGTTTTCAAACTTTAGATAACAAACCAATCAATCAACCAACCAATCAACCAATCAATCAACCAACCAACCAACCAGCCGACCAACTGAGCGACACTTTAATTTTTTAGAACACTGTGACTTAATGAATGAAATTTTTGCTGAAAAATTCAGTATATGTACGTATGCAGAATCAGTACAAATTCGGTTCATCAAAAATTTATATTAGTACGTGTGAGTTGAATGATTGTAGTTCATGCACCATTAATGAATTTGTGTGACTGAAAGTGAATTGGAGAATGATAGTGTCAAACAAATTTAAAACTTTAGTGTCGGAATGACTGTTCAAGATAAGATTTATAATAATAAAGCTGTTAACTTGTCTCACCATGAAGAAGTTTTTGACTACTCAGTTGTCTGGAACAAACCATTCAAAGAGGTAAAAAAAAAACCCTTGAAACTAATAGAGAAACTTCAATGGAGTACAAAGCAACGCATTTCATGTACCTGTGCCTGAAAACGCTTACGATAAGCATAACAACAGCTGACTTGGTGACATCTACTGCGGTCAATGTTATACTTGAGTTACAAGGTAATCGTTGCGTATATATATTTATCGAAAAGGAAGCACTTTAATGAGATAAAAAACCTGTGAAACTAATAGGAAACTTCACTGGTGCACAAAGCGACGTACTTCATCTACCCTGACAGAAAAACGCATATATCTTTTTAGAGCAGCTAGCACGTACGAATAACGTAACAACTGCTGACTTAATGACATCTAACACGGTCAATGTTATTCGTGACATACAGGGTAACCGTTGCACACGCATTTTACATAAAAGGCAACACGTTAATGAGGTGAAATTATCAGTGCAACTCGTGTGAACCTCAAACAAACAAATGTATTTCACGTACCCGGCTTGAAATACGCGGAGCGTTTTTAGCGCGAACATTTATTGTATCAGATGTTGGCTTAGTTGACATCCAACGTAGCCAATGTAATACTTGAACATCGTGGTAACCATTGCGTACTCATTTCTCGAAAAAGATAGACTTTAATGGGCTGAAAAATCCGTGAAACTAAAGGTGGGGCATCTCGTATGAACCACAAACAAACGTATTTCATGCCTGTCAAACGTAGGTCAGTCTAGAACCAAAAGAAGTAAACAACTTTTAATGACATCAAAAATTGTAAAAAAAACTCTGCTACAAAGAAAAGGAAAACGAGTTTTGACCTTAACACCTTGTGTATAACCGATTAAAAAAAAATTGAAAAAAAATGTGTGCCTTAGAGTCACAGAGAATCAAACTCTGATCATCACTCAACCAGTGAATGCTAACCTGATGTTATACCCACAGGACTGTGTAGAGCACACAGTCAAGTAACAGTAAAATGTTTAAGTGATATTTTAACCTAAATTTAACTTAAAGCACGTATACAATGATACCTATATTACACTATCCCTGTACGTATTTAACGGGATAAGAGTAAACATTGAGTGAACGAGATAAAATTATTTAAAATGCAAACAACAAACTGAACAATCAGAGCACAGAAGTCACAAAGAGTAGAAGAAAATTAAATATACGTAGTGAGAAACTGTGTTTATAAAGTATATGCGATGCCAACCCTCTAATTCAACGGCTCAAGGTTATCAGTAGTCGACTGAAACAATGTACCAACAAATTTACCAAGAGGCCGAGTTTAATTAGCCGAATAACCCATGAAACAAATGAGGAAACATATTCCCTAACTAACAGACATGACTCATATTTTTAAATATTTCTTTTAGCTCGGATTACTGCAAAACGCAGTTACTAGGGGATCTGCAATTTTGTTCATGCCAAACACTGAACACAGCGACCAAGAAGTGGATAACAGTTACGTACAAATTTGTTAACAGGAACCCACTGCTTACAACTTTACGTATACTGCTGAAATAACAACAACAAAGAAAATAAAAAATCCTAAGTTTCATACCAAAAGTAAGAAAGAATAGTTGAATTGAAGAATTTACATGTGTGTTCAATTAATGTCAAGAGAACAACCTTTTTAACAATGTCAGTTAATCTGCTGCTGACGAAATGTATAGGATTGTTAGTCCAAATGTATTCGCAATCATCGGGAAACTGTAACGGTCATCAACACTCATCAGCGTTTTTGAACATTTACCATCGCTGAGAGTAAATGTAAGCATCATAAAAATCAGAGAAACTTAAAAGAAGAGGCGTGGGTGGTTGTCTTAACCACTGTAATCCATAACATTAATTCGAAAACGTGTATTTGAACATCAACTCCGCCTATGTCCCCCTTACTGGGCCTTGTTGCTGGTGAGAAATCAGCACAGAAAAACAGAAAAATACGTGTGACCTGTGTCAAAAGAGGAACGGAATTGTAGCATAAACATTGTATAATTTTATTCGTTGACAAATACTCGAGGAAAAGAAGTCATTTAGCATTTGTATTTACAAAAGATTAAGGAGCAAGAAACCTTTAAAGAGAGAGAGAGAGAGAGATAAAGATAAGGTTAACCATATCGAATTAAAACAATGAGAAATGGCGCATTTTTAACGATCATAGCAAATCATTTTAGGCATATATTAGTAACGCGAAGAACATATAAACCTCAACAGTTTGTATTAAAAGAGAAAAAAGAAAATTTGCATTAAATGAGAATGAAAAATTTTATTAAACAATATTTTCAGTCGAAAGAGTAACAAAAGCCCAAAACGAATGCAACTGCACCTAGACAGATAGGGTCACCGATGGATAGATAGCAACAGTAGACGAATAATAGTGAAGCTATCATGCCATTAGCCCTTCTTAGCCAGCAGAGCAGTGGTTGCTTTAGCATTGTCTGAGATCGTTCAGTATTCGCGTGCCACACCTCGTGGGGGGGAGGCTGAAATTAGGAAGAATGTGTAACTGACGGAGCATCCCGTGTATACAAACGGCCCATGAGCAACTAAAACCAAACGACGATAGAGTAGGTATCAAACCCATCTAACTTGCAATTTCGTTGGCCTACCTACTTTACTATCAAAACCGCCTAAAAACCCAAAAATAGAAAAAGAATTGCATGCATTACTAAGTAACAATATTGACCAATGCCCTTCAAAATGCGAACTGAGTAATACCTTAAAAGTGAAATTTGCTCTTAAACATTTATTATTCAATGCAGGTTAATTTAGAAAATTTAACATTTGTGCGAGCTTAAATACATTAACAGTAAAGCTTGAATTTTTGTTTTTTTTTTTTATTTTATTTTATATTTTAGAGTGTCAAGTTAAAACTATAGGGAATAAATGGCAATTAGTAAATTAGTAACTAAAAAACTGAAAATCCTGTAAACTTTTCATCATCATCATCATCATCATCATTAATATTTTTAATTATTTTTATAAGAAATCATTGCAATAGCAAAAAAACAGAGATATGGAAATGTGGAGATAAATTTTCCAACGTTTTGATTGCCTGCAAGAAATAAGAAATGAACAAGTCCTACCTCACATGTGATGCTATTGTATTAAAATTGAAACACCGCATTTTACATTAACATAATGCGGCAACCCTATGGAAGAGACGTGGGTTTTTAGCTTAGATTAGTGTGAACATCGAACACAGTGGCTGTCGTGGCTGTTCACGTCACGGATACGCTAGGCTTCGTACGGCCAGTGTGGTAAGAATTACTTTCACGTTTCTAAATAGGAAAGGCTTTAATATAGGAAAAAAGCATGAAACGAATGGGGAACACTAACGCATCACAAACAAACGTATATCACAAACACGGAGCAAGAAAACGCTGGGGAATTTTAGCACGGATTAGCTTGATCACTGATCGCAGTGGCCGGCGACGTTGTTCTCTTTGTGAACACGCTAAGCCTAGCCCGATCTGTGTGATAACAAGTACGGATGCTTTTGTTAATATGCCGGCCTTTAATTAGGTGAAAAACTGTGAAGGTAATGTTGTGAAAACGCCAATGCAGCACAAACAAACATATTTCAAATACCCAGGGCTGTCAGATACATAGATTTTTTGCTTGAATTAGCATGAGCGCCGAACGTGGTTATTGACGGAACTGTACACGCACGTTAGGCCTCGTTCGATCACCTCGAAATCAACTGCATGCGAAATTGCTAACGGGAGAGACATTAATGAGGATAAAAAACAAAACCAAAACGATGAAAACAGCTGGGTAACCCTAACAGAGTACAGAAATACATATCACATATATCTTTGGCTGAAAGACGTAGTATTTTAGTAAACACAATAGCATGAACTATGCGCCTATGAGGGAACGCGTGGAACAGCGATGCCCCATCGAAAGAGGCATAGCAATTATCATCCACGATTGAACACACACTTGCGAAGCATCTAATGGCTTGTACCACTTCATAAAAGGACAGCGAAACGAACATACACCCCATGACAAACCTTTAAAAAGTAAAAATCAGTGTAATTAGACAGAAAAAACAAGCCATCAAGCACACGACTTTGAGAAAGCATGCCCGAGAAGCAACACGGGTGTGAGCGCCCTCTCTGGAATCACGATGCTCGCATTCACGAATGTCACCATCTCGTGAATTGTAGAGTGATGCAAAATGAAAGTACAATCCATGTACAATCTTTATTAAGTAAAATTATAAAATTCATGCTGTAAAACAATCCAACAAGTGCGTAACTTTGAGAAATTAACGACTCGTGATGAACGCTGCTAAGTCAATGCATGTGAAACCACAGCTTTAAATTGAACACTTGCTTTTACAAAGCATTTCACACACATATCCAAAGACCATAAGTGAATAGACAAAGTTGTATACCGTATATAAGATAGAGGACGAAAACAATTTTAGAATACAATTTTAAGCAACATTTTGCAAACTTGTATTGGTTATGTAAGACGAGGGAAAAAGAGAGAGAGAGAGAGAGAGAGAGAGGGAGAGAGGCGTGTGCGCGACTGAATATCGCAGGGTTGGGGAATCAACCAATGCGTTTATCAACCTGTGTGTGGCCAGGCAGTGCAAATTGGTAAAGAGAGAGCCAAGTATGCCTCTCCTGCACTGAAAAATGTGAAATTTGTATTTTTATTTCAACATTTCAACCAATTTCAACCCCGAGAATATACAACCATTCATGCGAGCAAAGACACTCAGTGGGAGAGGCAAAAATGAAAATAAAACAAATTTCAAACAGACCACGTTTTAAATAAGCTAAAAAGCTAGTGAATACGTACATTTCAGCAGACTGTGTGAGCTAGCTGTATTTATAAACATGTATATGCGAATTCAGTCACCTGTCAATCACTGCTTCAGGTTATGGGAGCACACAAACACCCACACAAAAGAGACAATGCAACACAATTTTTAAAAAATAATTGAAAATTAAAAAAAAACTGAGCACGTTGAAACAGAAGTAGTTAATTAGAAGGGAGTGTAAAGTAATACGGCAAAATTTGGTTGTGGTAGAAACAAAAAGATAATTAGTAATTAGGTAAAAACAATTTGACATGCCAATATGTATAACACGCCTCACTTTAGTGGGTATATATACCGGGACTCGAGTAGGTTATATTGTGACATAAAATCACAAAAGCCTCTTTTGCAGTGAAGTGCCAAAACCTGTGCATAACTAAGAATATGAAATTAACTTTATTATCATCAACCTCAAGGAAACAGAATACGGCCACAATCACGTGATTAAACAAGGAGATGGGAGCAGTCAGATGAGTGAACACACCCAAAACAAGGACCAACGCCCAAAACAAGGACCAACACCCAAAACAGAGGGCCAACACCCAAAACAGAGAGCCAAAACCCAAAACAAAGGCCAACACTTCCAAAAAAGGACCAACACCCAAATCAGAGGGCCAACACCCCTGAAAAAGGACCAACACCCAAAACAGAGGGCCACCATCCAAAACAAGGACCATCACCACCACCAAAAATAAAGACCACACCTGAAAACTAGAAAAATGGCAGGTAAAAAAAAATTAAGATTAAAAATTAAAATGAAAAATAAAATTTGAAAATAATCATTTCAGCTGTGACGTCACGGGAGAAAACCCATCACGTGACCCAAAATGGCCGCCTGTGACGTCAGTAAGGTGGGTAGTTTCGTGACCCGAATCCTGCATGCTGATTTGCTGAATTTAAGCCACGCCCACCTCATTAATATGCACCTACATCAGTATACCTTCTATTTTCGTTTTATCCCAAACATTTGGATCACCCTCTTCAAAATTTCAATTGTAGTTTCAAACCAATACTTTCTTCAAGTTTATTGTTTTCTGCTATCAAAAAACTTCATTTGCATCCTCAATAGACTGCATCGTTTGTCAACATGTTTTCTTACTATTCATTTTTTTCTCATCTTTTTTCAAGATTGGTGATTTTATTTTATTTTGTTCTTTATTACATTTTAATTTACGATTTTTTCTCCATTAAAAGGTGAATACCCAGATTTAAATTTTAATTTATTTCACTAATGTTGTGAGATTTCTATTTAGAAGTTAAATTTAGCTTTTTGACTTAGACGACTTTATGTCGAACTATTTCAATTCAAATAATAAAATGTCACAATTCTGACGTGACACCGTCGAGATAAACATGCTTTAAAACTCTATGCATTGCTTCAAGGTGTAAATTTGTGTTTACAGTAGCACCCACCCTATAATAGTATGCCCAAACCTCTGGCCTATTAGAATAATAGTCACTGAAATATTTTCAAATATCTATCGTGTCTTCGTCCGACATCATTTGATTGATAATTTTCTTTCTGCAGTCCTAGAAATATTTCTTTATTAGGCTCTTCGAGAACTGTGCAAACTGCTTTATAAACAGGAACCTGTTTTACCTTGCCTCCTTTTACTTTGTTTAAATTCGTTCTCCAGTTTTTATCTACGTACCAACAGCACAGAAGATGATTGCTCGGCTTACCCATAATCATGGTCCATGCATTGATGTAAATGTTAGTGTCATCTGACATGAAGTAGTTAGTAGTTAATGGTCCTGTTTTTGACTTGATGACACTGAAAAAAGTCCTCATGGTTTTGGCATTGTCACTCTGGGAATGGCGAAGCTGTTTCGTCGGAGTGGTGAGGAAGAATCTTGACTGATGAGAAGACGGGGCGACAGGCTTTGCTGCTTGATGGCGGAGTTCGTTAGATCGGCCTTCCGCTCATTGCCGCTTGGAGCTGCGGTTGGAACTAGTCCCTCGTTCGCTTTTGCTTGGTGATAACCATTAATTTTCCGGCGAGCCGGGAACTCTCGTGAAGAACGACATCCGTTGCTTCTTCTCGTGTCAAAGCAACTCCATCCGCAATTGTTGCATTTGGCAGGGTAGTTTCGTCCATCTAACCTTCCCCGATTCTCGCTCTACTCTCTTCCCCTTTGTCGGCGCTTAGATGCACTATCCTCCTTTAACATTCGCTCTCCATTCTTTTCGTGTCTTCCTCCATTGCTGTCATAATCTCTTCTCCCCTTTTTTCTTCTTTCGAATGGCGACGCTTCGCATTTTCTCTGCCGTCTTTTATCTTTTTTCATTGGCCCCTCTCGTTTGTTTTTATCCAATGAAGACTCGGCTATGCTATTCTTAGTGGCAGGAGCGGACGACTATGAAGTAGCTGCTCTATCTTTGCTTCCGCTTCTCTTTACAGCATCGGGCTTCCTCTGGCTTTTCCTCATCACCTCTATTTTATTTAAAATATAGACATATTGAAACTTATCAACGGCGTATTGTGAACAAACGACGAATTCGTGTTTAAGGATGAGTGTTAAAGTTTTTGCGCTATCATCGCTTCTAAAAAGACGATATTTTATGACAAAATGACTGAGTTGATGAAGACAAACACCGATCGCATTATTTTTATTAGTAACGAACTGTATGCAACGTTACTTTAAGAAGTAAAAGAAATTCAGCTTCCTGGAAAAAAATAACCAATTGCTATATTCATTGGTCATCTAAAGCGATACAATATCTTGGTTGGTGACACTACAGTACTTCTTTCTCTGCAAAATATAGTGATCAAGAAAACAATGCTAATAAAGTAGACAATGAACAATTCAGTGAATCTATAAATAAACAAAATGATGCATAAAAATAAAGTTGCACAAGAATCAGAAAATAAAGATAATAGAAAAAATTGTGAATTGTGAAAACGAAACCTCGGAAGCTCACAAGTCCTCAGAATAGCATGAATCTTCGGACAGTTATGAAAAGAATGAGGGCTTCGGTGCAAATGTTGCTTGCAAATTCTGCTGAGAGAGAATGTGCCAAATCTGGCCAAGAAAATCGGGCAGAAAAAATGATTTCATTATCCAATTCAAAATTTTCTGTAGTTCATATTGGTATTAGCGTTGCAGGTGCCGTGCCTGATTCTGGTAGAGGATTTGGTGCCGTGCCTGATTTTGGACCATGTAGCTTCCAAAATTGTTTTAGCTGTTAAGGGAATCAATTTATCGGGACTTTATCAATTAAGAATCAAAAACGGTCTCATTGTTGAAATGAATTTATAATTGCTGAGAGCAACTTTATTAAACTATGTTATCAACTGAGGTATTCAGAGCTTTATAAGTTGTCACTGGAAAAAGATACTGTATTGATAAAAGTGCAAATGTCGCTCTAAATACATAAAGTCCAATTCTAAATTTCATAATAATAGTTCTTCTAAAAATAAACAATTGTGATATACTCTCATAAACTGCTGATTCTGTTAATATTTTTGAAAAAGGCTGAATGATAAAAGTTCCTGAACTAAGTTTTTAATATTATTATTATTTTCAGTATTTCAGATCATAATATAAAAAATTAACTTTTTTTTCCTCCACATATGTAATATACACTGAACGACCAATTTATTAGTGACACCCTGCTAATAGCGTATTGCGCCTACATTAGCGGCAAGAACTGCCTGAATACATGCTGGCATGTATTCAACAACGTGTTGAAACCATTGCAGAGAATAGCAGGCCAGGCTGATATCACAGCATCGCATAATTGTTGCAGGTTAGACGGTAGTGTAGGAAGGCATCGGATGGTTCTCTCCACTTAATTTCATAAATACTCGATCGGGTTGAGATCGGGCGACTGAGTTGCCCAGTGAAGCTGGTGGCAGTCCGCGTCATGTTCCTCGAACCAATCCAAGACCATTCGAGCACGGTGACAGGGAGCATTGTCTTGCTGAAACTGTCCATCACCACTAGGGAACACAGTCATCATGAACGGGTGAACCTGGGCGGCAAGAATTTTCATGTAGTTTGTCGCATTCAGGGATGTGTCTGCGGATATCAGAGGACCTAGGGTGTTCCAAAAGAAGACACCCCAGACTAGCACTCCTCCACCTGCCCGTACGGTTGTCTGCTGACAGGATGGGTTCATAGCCTCATGCTGTCTATACCAGATGCACAGTCTGCCATTCACATGATGAAGTAGGTTGGTAAGTTTATCAGAATTTTTGGCGTTGACTATTAAGGTCATTTTGCGCCTTTTACACAAGTTATATCTGTACGCAGCCCGGGACAAACACAAACATCCATGCCCATGGCGGGATTCGAACCCATGACCAGGTGGACTTGAGAACTAGAAAGCTTACACCCTAGCCCTCTCGGCCACCTGGCCAACTGATGAAGTAGTAATCGCGATTCGTCGGACCAGGCGACCACCTTCCACTCATCCAAGGTCCAGTGGCGATGCTTCCCCGCTTTCCTATTTTGTGGTGACAACGACGGTGCCCGTACTGGCCACTTGTTGTTAAACCAACACAACGTGCCCCGAAATGGGTTGGGTTGCTCCCTCACTGAACTGCGCTGCAATTTGTTGGGCTGTTCCCGTCCTGTTGCTGTGGATGATTCGTGCCAGTCGCCGTTGGCCTCGTTCATGCACGGTCCTGTTTCGTCCAGATTTGTGTTTACTGGAGGTTGTTTTTTGGCATAACTACCATTCACGGAATACCCTTGACACTGTTGCACGGGAAAACCCTAGGAGGTAGGCGGTTTGCTAAATGCTCAACTGCGCCCATCAAGCTCCATCGTTCAAAGTCGGTCAAAGCCTTGGATTTACCCATATTCAGTCCACTTCTGCTGCGGACTGCAATTTGTCATCCAATGCACTGCTTCTGTCTGTTCCATTGTGCGTGTGTTACTGGTAGGCCGATCCATTTTCCATAAGAGGTGTCTCTAATAAATTGATCATTCAGTCATAGCTATATACTTAGGTAACTTCTTTAATTAGTTCTGATTATAATTAAAAACAAACAAAATGTTAAACGCAAAGATAATTTTATTAATTATGCTTAAGTAAAAATACTCATGAGTACAAGTTTCTATCTATTTTTTGTATTATTCTCAGAAATTAACAACATGAATAAAAATGTACTCATATGAGGCTGTATTAATGATTATATATTATATTTAAAAAGTGATTTATTGTGTTTAATCAAAAGTTGATTGAAATATTTTGTCTATCACAAACTTAATAAATAATCTAATATACTAAAACTCCTGCGTGTATTTATTTATTTATCTGTAATTCTATCTCCTCCTAGACTGTTTGAGCTAGCAACTTGAAATTTTCAGGGCAGGCTTATCAATAAAGGGCCTGCTCTATCGCCAAAAATCAGCCCCCTACGACTCCCCCTTCCCCACTTTCTGGGGTTTTCATTTAAAATTATCTGCTTTTGCTTTGTAATTCCCCTCAACAGATGGCGAAGCCGCGGGTAACAACTAGTTTAATAATAATTGGAAAATAGTTTTTGGAGGATTTTTTCACGCCATTACCTCCGATATTGATGAATAAATAGCGAAAAATAATAAAGAAAATTCCACGGCCTGCACTCGAACCAGGGACCTTCAGGTTACCATCCCGATGCTCTAACCACTAAGCCACCGTGAACATGGAAGCTGTTGCTATCAAACATGTCCTATGTACATAGGTTAAAGCGCGGCTCCTTGTTTGCAAGCCAGGACTATCTTAACTAATAAATGGCGAATAATAATATCGGAGGTAATGGCATGAAAAAATTCTCCAAAGACCATTTTCCAATTATTATTGTATTATTATTGGCGTGGCGCTTGCAAAAAGGAACACAATGCATTCTGGCAAACTCAAAAAAATCCACAAAGCGAAATTTATGTTGTGGTAATGAGGAAATGTCACGAGTTCTGGACAGTAGTTGATGCAGCCATAATGCGAAATCATAAAAATACGTAAATAATATTAAATTATTTGAATAAATAGTGAAAAATAGTAAAGAAAATACCACGGCCTGGACTCGAACCAGGGACCTTCGGGTTATCGTCCCAATGCTCTAACTGAATTTTGCATTGTGGATGAACTGAGAAGTCACAAAACGTTATGGTCGATTTTCGCTCAGTGAGCGTTTTCGGTCTTTGAGCTTAACATATAACATTGTGTGCTTATGGACTAATGGTGAAAGGTATATCGCCTATCTATGGACTTGCGGTCCTCTTAATCATAACAAAAGATAAAGTTACTTACTGTCCCAGGATGAAAACAGATGATCTTCCCTTTCAATTATTTTTCCGTGTGCATTTTCTATGTGTTGTCTTAGCACATGTTTGTATTTGCTTTTAAAAAGGCAATTTTTCAAGGCCAAATATTTAATTAGGTTTGTGCTTACTTTCGGTAGCACATGGTGGACGTTTTGAAGATGCTTATACACATGTTGTTTTACTGTTTTTTTCATTAAATGTTTTGTCGCAAATTGGGCTGATCAGCGGCCGCCATCGTGGATGAGGTGTTCAGGCAAACAATCAGAGTAGAGGGCCAGTGCTTCGGTGAATGGCAGCCGTGACTTTGAGGCTCAAAGTTTGAGCTCGTCCGACTTTCTTCCGCTCGAAGCAAACGAAAAACTAATCACATTGCTCGCTGCTGCTATGTCATCATTTGCTTTCGAGTTTTGATAACAGCAAATTAAAAAATGGAGGCCTATTCAGTCGAAGCGAGAGCTGAACATGAACTAAGAACTTTCAACGAAGACTTAATTAAAGAAGTGCAGAAATATTATTAATAACAATATTCTCTTCAAAGCATTGGAATCCATTTTTTCCACAGAAAAGTAGTCAGTTTCCTGTGTTATAAGCATGTTCAGTCGGATGAATTCCGTGGAAATGTGCATAATCTTGTCGCACGTATCGTGCACATTTTTGTCGGATGAAATCTTTGCACGCAGTTTCCGTGTAGATGTGTTTGAGCCTTAAGGGTTTAGGGGTCAAATTTAGTTTAATATAAAATCAGAATTAATATCCTAAAGAGTTCCGACTGCACCCTGTTTTATTAGTTTATAATTTCCACCGTTATATCCCAATTCCCTTAGTATTTTATTCCCCAATATAGTATTTTATTCCCCAAAGGTAAGCCAGGTGAGTAAGGATCGGAACACGACAAACCTATGTAACAAAAATAAAGTTTGATTTATTAACATGTATAACCAGGGGGGGAAATGTAAAATGTAAAATTGAGCAAAGACTAGGTTTAAAGTAATCAGATCATAAAGTATAAAATTTAAATATTAATCGAAAGAATTATAGTCAAAGTCTGATATACTTCTCAATAATTAATAATCATATATAAGAAAAAGATATATCAAAATGGTAAAATGTAAAATGTATTCTCTCATCTTAAAGACACGTTAATTTAAGAAAAGACATTGTCAATGAACAACAATGCATAACAACAGGTGTTAGTGACAATAAGAAATTAAAACAATTTTAAGGTAATAATTACAAAATGATAATTTAGCATAAAAATGTTTTGTCAGTGGTTCTTGAATATAATTATCTGTACAAACAGAAAATTTACACCTTAAAGAATTTATGTTCGTGTAAAGAGTAATGATCAGATTAAGCATTTTAATTATCCTTTCCCAAGATTGCCATATGAAAAGTTTAAATTCCTTCTCAAGCATTGCGAACGAAACAAGACAAAATTAGTTGCTTGACCAATGAGACATTAAGGAGACATTTGCTCTACCGTATCACGTCAGCTGCCCGACACCCTGGGATCCTCGAGACGTGGCTCAGCTGGGCTTTCTGCGATGAAAACGGGGTGGAATATTTTCCTCTTGGCGGGCGGCGCTCAACGCCCCAGCAGGATCTCGACAACGGGCAAACCAACAGCTAAATTCAAACGAACTATTAATAATTTTTATACTGGGTTCTCCACTAGTGGACTCATTAAAAAAACCTCGGTAATCGTGCTGAATTATAAAATTTACGTGGCGGGCATTAATAACTGAACTTAAAATTTAACTTAATAAATTTAAAGTTTCCCACACCGCGATCGTATTGATTCGCGATGTGGAGGCCGAATTAAGTAATAAAGGAGATAAGGTGCTTGCGCCTATGAATACGAAAACTGGACCTTAACTAACTCATTGACACTTGGGAATTTTTGCATCAGGTCGGCTCCGAACCTCCGACCAATAAAAATCGGATCCCCAGTCACTCCAAAGAATGCGAGGAATGCCTTCAGTTAAACAATACCTGAGACTTCCATTCTCCATTGTCACTTTTCGATTTCCAATATTCTAGCTAAAGCTCCTGTGTCCTCAAATCTCCAATGGAATTCACACAAGCACATGTTGTAGAAATCACATTTTTTTCCTCTGCTCTCGAATATCGTACCATGATGCCAATAGTATCCTTAATTAATGAGCGCATTTAAACAGGAGCCAAAACTAAAGAAAATAATACTTTAAAATTCCAAAGGTACAATTTCATTTCAATCCAAATCATGATACTAAAGCTCTGAATTCTTACCTAAAACAGCTAACAATAAAAATAATCTAAAGCAGGTCCAAATAAAAAATTTTAAACGTCCACATTAACTTTCTAAACATGGCCGATCAAGTACCCTGGAAACCTTATTTATTTATTTATTTAGTTAGTTAGTTAGTAAAAATACAACAGTGAAAGTAATGATAGTAAAAGTAATAACAATAACAATAATAATAATAATAGTAATAGTAATATTAGTGGTAGTAGTGCCCACCTGGGGCTAGTATGGTGAAAGACCGATGAGTTAGGTCCCAGCGGGCACCAACACCCTTGTAAAAAATAAGTTAATAGTTAAGAGCAGCCCTTTGTATACCAGGTTGACCTTTGACCCAAGATGGCAGCCAGCCACGCCCACCACGCCCTCGCCTCAGGCGGTGGTATACAAACCGGCCTCCACGTGACCCTTTTTTATCAGCAGAGATAAGATCAAAAGATAAGATAAGCCCAGCGGACCGCCATTTTGGTTGCCATGGCAACGGAGCGGCCATTTTCGATGAGGAGATAAGATAAGACCAGCTGGTCGCCTCCTCCACCCGCCATTTTGAGAAACCGTGGCCATTTCTGTTTTTCTTAATATTTTGAATCATTTTTTTTATGCATCATGATTCTTTATTCAAAATGGATAAAAAGATAAGAAAGATGAAAAGATAAGAAAAAGGAAAGAGAGAAAGAAGAAGAAACGGAAAAAAGAAAGAAAGAGAGAGAAAAAGATGGAGAGAGAAAGAAGAGAGGATAGTGGAAAGAGAGGAAAGAGAAAGAACGTGAAGTGGTTTTTTTGGGGGTACGCTGCCTCTCCCTCCCACCCTGTGCTTGGTGTCAGTGGTCCTGAGCCGCCTGTACTGTTGCCAGAGCGCTCTTGTGGTGACAGTCCAGGGGTTCTGGTCCACCCGCGCCTATGCAGGCTGGCGGTAGGTTGAGGCAGCTGCGGCACTCCGAGACTCGACCAGGGCGCTGGTTCCTGTGCAGAAAGTGGAGGGCAGAGCTTAGGTAGTCGTAACACTCCATTGAGATGCCAAGCACCACCGCTACACACAGGGGCAGCCATCGCTGTGAGCCTCGAACGGGATTGATCTGCACCCCCCTTATGCCTTGGCCAAGGGCATAAGAGCCGTGGTGATTCGGTTAACTAGGGACGGTGTGGAAACCTTCCCCTGACTAGTTCGAGCACTGGGAACAGATGCTTGACCGTACCTGGGTCTGGGGACCTCGTATTCTGATTGGTACCTAACAAAAACAAAATTCGGATTTGTTAATTGTCTATGGGTGAGAGAAACCCACACGTTTACAATTCGAGTTGGCATGTATATGAGAAGGTTTACTGTAAAGTAGTTTGGTCCTGGGGTCGAATTTGGCAAAGTTATTCAGAAAAAACAACCTTATTTCCATTTTGCTTGACAGTCCTTATTTTCAGTGTGGATGTGTAGTTCCCTCGCTGGCCGCACCGTTGTATGGCACTGCGTTCACCGTTCCTTCGCAAATGACGCATTTGTGCATGTTTCCAGGCCCATTGGCCGAATGTCTGGGTTCTCACACCCTTCACCTTACTGATGCCGGGATGGCTAATGGGTTTATAAAGACGGGGAGAGGTTCATGTTAAAAAGCGCGCTGTCGTTCAATGTCTTTTCACGTCGGCTGCGACAATGGCGCTCCCCAAAGGACGCTGTGTGTTTTACGAGTACTCTTGGCATCCGCAGCGTGATGACGAGGGCGTGCTATTCGCCCTGCTTCTCCTTCACCTTCGACAACGGCGCTTCCCAAAGGATGCTGGGTGTTTCACGAGTACCCTTGGCTACCGCAACGTGATGACGAGGGCGCGTTATTCGCCCACCTCCTCCTCCACATCGCTAAACAGTCAAAAATCGTTCGTTCACAACGCGTTTGTGCATGTTTCTGGGGTCTCACAACCTTCACCTTACTGAAGTCGGGATGGCTGACGGGTTTATAAAGACGGGGAGAGGTTCATGTTAAAAAGCGCGCTGTCGTTCAAAGTCTTTTCACATTAACTTCGACAACGGCGCTCCCCAAAGGACGCTGGGTGTTTTACGAGTACCCTTGGCTACCGCAACGTGATGACGAGGGCGCGCTATTCGTCCTACGCCTCACTAAACAGTTAAAAAATCGCCCAATAAAGGATTTTCCAGCTCTTTTCAGCCGTTGTAGCACATCCAAAGCAGTCTACGTGTTGTTTTTAAACGTTCTAGTCGTGTAATTTTCTTTTTACACTTTTCACGACGGGAAACATTTGCAAATGTGCGCCGACGCGAACAGCGCTTCGTTACACAAACGGAAAAGCTTTATTTCAAAAGCAAAGTCAATGGTAACTTCTCTAACGCCCTTCATTACACTCGTTGCACACACCTGATACTGACATCGTTTTCTCGCTCCTCTGCACGCCGATTTCTCGTGAAATACACTGGGAAACAGTTTACAGTGTTTTGTGGGACCTGATTCCGTTCTCTCTCTCTCTCTAATGTTTGGCACAGTTACCGTGTTTTAAATACGAGTTTTTTGGTGTGTTGTTTTAAGGGGATGCATCTACTGTTATCTGTCGCAGCGCTCGTGCATAGTGACTGTAGGGGTTGATGATTACCTGGGGGAGCGGGTTGATTCACCACTGAAAAAACGTTAACTTTTTAAACCCTCGAATTTTCCGAATAAATACAATACTAACTGTACGTTTAACACATTGTGATTCCTGAAGAAACATCTAATTTAATGCATTCTGTTTCCGTACATTCACGTGGCTCGGGGTGACTCGGTTGAAGGTATGTGCGCGCGATGACAACAGCAGCAGCAGTGGTGGTCGCTGCCTCTGTTTTGGAAACGATTGACACAAAAATTAAATTTCCCACATTCAAAAAATAAATAAATAAATGAATAATTTTTTTATTCCTCGCAAAACAAAATTAATTTTTTTTTCCCCTCATAAAAAATTTTAATGAATATTTTTCCCCACATAAATTTTTTTTAATGAATATT
>JAHWFO010093550.1:0-11425 GCA_023313115.1 Rhysida immarginata
ATAATAATAATAATAATAATAATAATAATAATAATAATAATAATAATGTATTAATTATTCCGTGCTTCAATGACGAATGCAATAGCTATCCATCTTTTCAATTTGGCAATACATTCTATATTTATTAAAGTAAAATAATGCCATTCTGTTTGTGTAATACTTTAATCTAAAACAAATTGCTTATTGAATTATTGAATCTTTTTAAACACCTTTTAATTAATCGTGGCAATAATACGTTAACTAGAAGTCGAGGTATTTTTTAAGTTAAATTGCATCTTGGACGAAGCTCACACGTTACTTCATTTCTTACTTTTGCTTTATAATATTTCATTAAAGTATTATTTAGCTAATATTGACACTATTCGAATGCATAGTTTACTATAATGATGTGAATAATTATTGCCGAACTTTGATTTCCTGAAGTCATGAAATCCGTTACAGAGCAAGGTATGAAGTCCGAACTTTGATTATCCTCCATCTTTTTTACTCTTTGAGAAAAACAATTCTTAAAAAAATAATAACTAATCAGTGGTAAAACGCTTCTTTCAACGGACGAAAGAGGTTCAGTCCATCCGCTAGGGGTTTGGCGATTTTGCGCCACTCAACGGTATATCACTGAAACTAGGAAAGTTTCGCTTCCATGTATTAGTTATTCCGTGGCAGGGAGTAGAGGATGAAGGTCGAAGTGGGCGTCCCTCCACATCCACGAATGAAAACATTACACCTTTTCCCCGCATTGAAAGCCGCACTCTCGGGACGTCACTTCCAAAACAATGCTGAAGTGGAACAGGCTATGGGACAATTCCTTGCATCGCACGCTACGAAAAATATCTCAATGTCGGTGGCGACTATGTCGAAAAATAGTGCAAGGTGTATAGTTCATGATGCCATGGTGTATTTTTTTTTCAGTAAAGTTTCCGTGTGAAAAAAAAATGATGAAACTTACTTTCGGAGGAACCCTCGTAGAACCCATATGTATCATTAAGGCTCACTTTTTCTAGACGAATATCCATCCTTAGATCAATATTTCTTTAAATAATTCTTGGAATGTGTATATTCATCTACTTTGCACTAATTTCATCATGCGTTACTAAAATGACTCGTTCCGATGTTTGTTTATCAAACACATTCCGATCATCTTTAATAAGTTTTAGCACATTGAATGCACTGTCGGATATTTAAAACCATCGCTGCAAATTACTTTCTGTAAATTTCGATGAGCGCGCAAACTTCTAGTCTCAAAAACTCTAATTACTGAACGCTTTTTTATACATAACTCGAAAATAGCATTCATATTAATGATCAAACTGCCTTCATCAGATTCCCAAAATTTTTCTTCCACAACCAATCTAGTAGGAAAATTACCAATCAATCTTTAAACGTAGAGTAGGCATTTTACATGTAGCCACATTGTAAGTTAAGGTATTTATCGTTCCGTATATTTAGCGATTGACATTTTTTGATTTCCTCTTTGTGCATTCAGAAAGTCTATTCAGAAAATAGTGAAATCATCTTTCAGATCTTCCTCTCAAAAATTTCTTCAGATTTCTGAAAAGGTGGAAGTAACTATGTTCAAAGGCGTGTTTATAAAATTTACAATCCACAACACCCCAGTTGAAGTTTTTGTGGAAGGATGGCTTTCGCTTCCCGGCATCGTGTGGCCGTGAAGGGGAATCCACCACTATAATGGCAAAGTGAGTGTTTAGAAAATGGCCCTGTCACATGATCGCTTATTCTGTGCGTTCAGAAATCGAATCAAAGATCATACGTGGGGGAAAGATAAACTTTGAGGTTTATTTTAAATACAAATGGAAAGAGGATATACATTTATAACGGCTATAAAACTCACAAAAAATATCACAAGTGACGGAGACTATTGATCTTCAAATTGCTGGTTTACTGTAACTGATTTACTTGCGCAGGTCGATGCACAAACGGATATTACATTCCGAACGACCCTCGAAAAACAATTAAAATTGTATTGTTTAAATTTTATTTTTTCGAAGATATTTATGCGGAAAAAATTATTTTTACCCGTTCGAACTCTGTGTTACACTCTTTAATGTCGTCAGGATATAATAATGCTCGAAGAATCGAAAAAGAAGTTTAGATCTTACTATGTAGCTCTCACCACCTCTAAACTTATGGCATGTCATGCGCTTCTTTGCCTTCAAATAACTTCGTATCATTCATCCTTCGTGATGCTGAAATTTTAGCCAATAGTTGTCTATTCTCCAATAGCGAGATCTTAAATTTTAGGATATTAAATTCCGAACGACATATTTTAATCCAGACTTCGGGAATTAGATATTTATAAACGATATAGTTAATTATTTTATTAAATAATGCTAAATAAGTTAACTTTTAAATCTGCAGTGTATTTAATATTCGCAATCGAGAGAAGACATCGATGGTTAATATTAAATATAGGTAAGTAAATCGTGAGAACTTACCGACCATTCTAATCTAGCAATGAATTTTTAAACAAAATTTAAATTCATTAAAATAAGAAAAAAATTACTACAATTTTACTTTTTATCCAAATAGAAAATGTAAAAAAAATAAATAATATTCTTAAGTATAATTATTAAAAAAGATACATTAATCAGAAGACGAAATATTGAAATTCATATTCTTTTCTTCTTCGTCTTTTCTTCTTCGTCTTGGTGACTACTTTAATTGTGACGTTTTTTCCATAGCGTATGGCACATTTCAATGATCCGGAACCTCATTGATATCGATTCATTGGTTTTTCAGGACTTCACGGACATGCTTAATTCATGCATATTATTCCATTACATGTTAGATTGGGTGGATCGTTGTCTCCAAAGGAGTCGATATGATAATCGGATTACATCCACTGAACGTACGTAGCCGAAACATCTCAGCTGATTCGGCTTGATTTATTCACAAATGTCTGATTGTTGTTGATACTTTGTCTGAACGATATCGTTGCTGACGCGCCTATGAAATTAGATTCCCAGGATTTGGCTTAGGCCACATATTTGGAATACCTCGAGTTTGTTCAAAATCAGTTTAATCAAGATCCACACATTTGAGCCAGTTCGCTATTCGAAAGAGCCAAATCTCTTCCTTTAGAAGGGAGTCTGTTGCCTGGCTTCTCTTCCACAATTGCCATTTGACGGAAGCAAATGCTGTAGCCGCTTGTCCGATTCACATACTGTGGATTTCCACTATGCGTGACACATTCTTCTGCTGTACCTAGGTACTTAAAATATAGGTACCCGTAAAATTTTGAATAAATGCCTACCCCGAGTAAAGACTGGGCGGTGTCTTAAAAATAGATTAAACGCCGGGACTCAAATAAAAGCCAGGTCTCATTGGTTACCAAAGATGAAGAACTTTATAATAATGAGGCAGTCATCTCCAGGGATTCCGAAGCAGAGGATCACATAATCTAACGCGTATTAGACTTCCAAAATTTTGTGATACAAAACTTCGTATGATATACTTTTCTGATTAAATTTTAGTTTTAATGAAGAAATTTTCACTAAACGCCGGGTCTTAAATAAACGCCGGTCTCGATTAATTCCCGGAGGGGGGGGGAGGCAGGACCATTGTGACAAATAGACACCCGGGCCGCTATTCAATATTTTACTAGGCAGACAATTGAATTTCATGTATCCGTTGTAAACATCTGGCATTATTTATTAGAGCGTTGATGGGCAATGTTGGCAATGTCGTAAAGGATGCGGGGCCAACGATATAAAGGGCTCCAGCGCAGAAAAGTCACCTGACCATCTTAGTCCGGCCAACAATCCAACTTTCATTATTTCCAACAAACGAAAAAATACTGATTGTTAAAATCCAAGATGGAAACAAAGAAGTTTACATTGTTACTCGGACTAGCATGGTCAGGTGACTATTCCGCGCTGGGGCCCGTTATATCGTTGGCCCCGTAAAGGATGTGTTTGACTTCAGCATTTGTATCTGAAAACGCTACTATCTTCGACGTATATGAGATCGTTCACGAAGCGACCCTTATCATACTGTTCCCCTTATCCAACCTGGAAGTTTTATTTTCTTTTAATTCCTATTAAAATCAAAAAGAGAATAACAAAAGGACTCGTAAGGAAGGCCATTTTACTTGAAAACACATAGGCTATTTAAACCAGTTTTTACTAATTAGAGGGTCGTGTTATTCATTATCTGAAACTGATATTATGCAAATGATGACTTATTAGGTTAATCGAGCTCCACTATGAAAAAAGGGTTAGAATAACAAGGTGATAAATAATTTCTGAGCTGGGTATGTAATTTCCCTGATTTGTAAAATTGTCGTGCGTATTATGATCGTTAAATTTTATTTCTCGTTTTCAGTTTTAAAATTTTTATTGTGTTTTTTATAGAAGTTAAACATTTATATGAGATAAGACTTCTTAACGTAATCCTAATATTTATAAATTTCGAAGTAAATTTATTATTTGGAGATTTGACATATTCATGGTAGGGAATTTAAAAAAAAAACAATATTCGTATGTAAAAAGTTGTAATAAATCAAAGTTAACGGAAAGAAAGTCGTACCTGGTAGTGCAGGCGACTATGATAATGTAAAACACAAAAAAACAATAGAATTGTTTATTAAGTAGATTATGTATTACAAGGAGATTCCGGTTTCATATTTGTTCTATTTACGAAATATTGACATCCTAAAAATTTATCACATGGTTTAAAAGTAAAAAATATAATGCGTTAATGTCTTTTCGATTCTACTTTTCGAAAAAATACATCTTTAAATTGCCCTAACTTAATAGCCCTGGAGCTTGCATGATAAAGGAGCCATAAAAGTTTTGTATGTTCCGGTGGCATTTGTTTCCATTCCTAATTGATGTTCCCAAAAGAAGGTTTTCGAAAGGCACGTAAGTTTTGAGGGGTTTCCATACCCTCCTTTACTACTCCATATAACTTCAGGTCAGTCAGAAAGGAACAGTTAATTTAGAGCCTTGAACAGAAGCAGAAAACGAGCTGGTTCGGTTTGTTTATGGAGCTCATTTTCACTTCACCGAAGAGGGAGAGGAAGCGACTCCTCCAAACATCAAACTCAAAAAAGGGAAGTAAGGAAACATTGCACCTGCATTCACTCACTCTTAAAGGGGACGAGAAATGCACACACAAGAGGGGAAAAAATGTTAAAAAAAATGGATGGAAAACAAAAACTTTTCTTTTGTTGCTTTATCAGATTAAACATAAATAAGCCTCTGGAAAAATTAATGGTCTTTCTGAAGCACCAATCCTTCCTCTGAACGTGTAAATAGATGTTTGTGTAAGGTAAATGAACTTATTTTTTTATTTCATTTAATGAACAAATAGTTTTCAAAGGACTCAAAAAATCGATGTGGTTACAGTTGTTTTTATAACACTCATTTTCTTAATTTAACGAGGAATTTAGCTTAATTAATTGCAGCATTTCTTTGTTGAAGAACATACGATGGACGCTGTGAAGGAATTTAATTAATTGATTTTTTAACGGTTAGATAGTTGGACCAAGAAAAGTTATTTAGGTTCAAAATTAATGTTTTTGTCAGAGACAAAGGAAAACGCAACAGTGAATCTTTCCATTTCTATGCAAGCACAGTGTTTTTCCGTATAGGCAAAAATACTAATAAATATTATAAGATCTATAATATTGGATTATTTGTCAAGCCCTCCTTAAGTTATTCAGCACACATTATATAGATGCCTAAAAACAGCCATTTTTTTCGTCTTCTTATATCAGAATTTCTACGAAGTAAGTAATCTTATTATCAAAAGTATTGCCCGTTACAGCGTTTCTCCGGTGGGTAATTGAGTGGTTCCTTGAGTAGGATTAGCTCAATTTTTTGTGAAAATGAAACGTATATCAAGGATTTCAGAAAATGTAAACTGAGTTGAACGCTAACGTATGAATAAATTTTACATTGTAAATCATTTTTAGATTTTTTTCTAGCATTTATTCAAGTATATTTTAAAATTTTCTTTGGATAGTCTCTAAAGGCCGTTTTTATGCTAGGCGTACTGATTTTCAAATAACTTCGCTTTTCAAGAATATGAACTCACGTAAATGTTTATTATAGACTAAGAAAAGTTGAGGTTTCACTTTATAATTAAGAGAAGTGAGAATTATACAGATACAACAAACCGGCTGATGTAATCATCATCGGTATCACTGAGATAAAATATACGAGGAATACTCTAAAGTTTTATAGCCAGGAACACTGCACGCACTTCACCAAATTAGTTTTACCTTCTCCAAGTACTGCACTCATATGGTCGCGTGCATTATTTTCGCGTGGAACAATTCTAAAGCTCGCGCACTCGCAGATAGACGTAAAATACGATGGAGCTGAATCAGCAGACATGGCGTGATATGATTTTCTAAGATTATTCCAAAGGCTTATAAATGACTTTCGGTGAAAATAATTATATGGCCTCCACGATAGCTGAAGGGAGCTCCGTGTGAACTTCGAAGATATTGTTAGAATGTGAGAGTTGTCTTCGAAGAAATAGCCCGTCGTATTATTTGGAACCCGGTGTGCATATATAAGTTTGAGTATCAACGAAAAATAGAAGGTATTTTATGTGACTGGAGTGTTTACTATTGGAGTAATGGAACCTGAACACGATCGAATTGAGAATAGCCATAAGCGTGTGAAAATGAAAGAAGAAGTAAAAAATATGATTACGGAACGGATTGGTACTAACAGAGGACTGAAAAATTCAAGTAATAGAGAAGCTGAAAGATTGAATGATTGCCGATTTGAAAGGTGAAATAACCGTAATGGAGAAAAATATGAATATGAAGACTAATGACCCTGAAAAAACAACTAACGCCATCTGTCAACCGAATAAAGAAAATAGTGCGAAATATATTGACACGAATAAATCTACCCATTGTTTGAATACTACAATTATGGATTATATACGGACGAATAACCATAATCCATTAGTCCTTAATTTACCGTCGGAGAATGAACATAATAATAATAGAATTATTATCACATCTATTATTGATGGGGTAATGGAATCATTGCGAAAAATGTTACAAGAGACCTTAGATGCTATGGTAGTGAAATTAACGGATTTAATAACTACGACTAATGATACTTTAAATGCTTTATTAGTGTCAATGGTACCTCAAAACAAGCCAGATGTGGGTTCCTGTGTCAGAGAGTTGAAAACTGTTTCTGACAATGAACCAACAGATACTGATAGTGTAAAAAATAAAATGGACGAGGAAAGTAACCTAGAGGTAGAACATGATATAACGGAGAAAAACGTACATCAGTTTGGTGTAATACCTGTGGTGAAACAAGTGAACAAGAAACCCAAGTTTTGGATTTAAATGTATTAGGAAAAGTAGAGAAAGGGTTACAGATATTAAGAGGGTTTGACGAAAGTGTGAAAGAACGGATTGAAGGATGCAACAAGAATATTGTACAGAAGATTGTGAAATGGAAGATTGTGAAATAGTGAATAGTTTGATGGAGAATAACATTAATATGAGGAATGATTGTAAAGATAAATGTGAAAGCCATTTCTTTAATGCTGAAGGTCCACAAATCATAATGAAGGAAAAACGGAAATCAGGCAAATTATAGACATAAATCTGAAAGTGTGGATACTGATCTGTATGATAGATCGTGGGGACAGTGTAGTTGGACAATCCCTACTAAGAAAATCCGTTCAATTAGGCTTCGTTTGGGGAACGTAAGTGAACACTATAAATGTACTGATCTGGCTAATTCATTGAGAGAACACGGATTAGACATTACTGAATGTGGAAGATGGACAATGAGTTCCGGCTCTTTGTCACCCTATGTGTTTGTAAGAGTTGAAAATCTAACGTTAGAAGAGAGTTTGGAGGCCTCTAGATGGCCAAATGGTGTTTTCATTGGACAGTTTTATGGTTTTAATCCAAAGTTTGATACTGATCATTGGAGTCTAAAGAAAAGTGAAGGGAGGCCTGACACGCCCCCAACAATTGAGGGAAGATTATAATGTAAAAGTTTTATATTTAAACGCTAGATCAATTGTTAATAAATTGGATGATCTTCAGGCGAAACTAATTACCGATTCTATACAAATCTGTTTTATCACAAAAACTTCGCTCACCCCTGAGTGTGACGATAATGTCATTGGCCTGCCAGGGTATAAACATTATAGAGCTGATCGACTTACTCGAGGTGGTGGTGTGATGATATATATTGATGCTAAGTTTGATTCCTACTTGTGTGATGCTGGTGGTATGAATGGTCGTCATAAAATGTAAGTTTAGTAGTGATTGGTGTGTTTTTACCTTGATTTATCGCACTACGTATATAACGATAGATGAGTGCGTTACATTGTTAAGCAACCTAGATATAAATGATACGCATGTTATTTTCGGCGATTTTAACTGCAATTATTTTTCCAAGACTCAAGATCTAAGGTGTTTGACTGTCAGTGCAGCTGCCCTAGGGTTGACGCAAATTCTTAATAAACCAACTAGGATATCTGCAACAAGTCAAACAGTAATAGACCATATTTACATTCCAGGGACAATCAGCTACAGCGAGGTATATTTCTCTGTTATGCCGAAATTAGATCATATGACTATTTCGCAGATATTAAGTATACCTAAGTCGAAAAGTAACCGTACGACGAATTCAGTTATTCCCCTGCCAACCTATATGAAATTTAATAAAGAAGAATTCCACAAGAATCTTGATAGCATTAATGTGGCACGTTTACGGGAAATTGTAGATGTCGACCAGTTAGTCGTAGAGATTGATGATGTAGTAATGATGGCTGCTAAAAAGTCAGGGTTTGAATATAAAAATTATAAGAAATCACGTAATTGTTCGACACGACAAGTAAAATGGTGGAATTTAGAGCTTACCAAAAAGTGGTCAGCCAAACTTAATACTTATCGAACTTATTATATGTTGAAAGATGATAAATAATTACAAGAACATAAGATAGCTTCTGAGATTTTCAAGAAGGCCGTTCGTACGGCTAAAAGGAATGTGGTCACCTCTTCTAAACATTCGAATCAGCTTTGGCAATTAATTCGTGGTCATCATTCTCCGACGCCGCCTATCTTGCCAGTAGACAAATATAGTCATTATCTGGAGTGGATAAATAATCCCACCGATAAGGCTATTCCAGTAAAAATTGTTGAAAACGAATTAAAAATTAAACGAATCAATATCCTTGATGATTGGCCTAAACCTGGTATTCTGTTTGGTAGAATGTTGGAGTCATTAATTAAAAAAGTTAGAATATGCGGACCAAGTTATCCGTTAACGATGACTGCTAGGATTTTACAGAATTTTAATGTTACAGGTCATTACCTTTTATATATGTTGTGTGTTGCAATTGTGAGAGTTAAAAAATTTCCGAAAGTCTTAAAGGTGACGAAAATTAATCCATTGTTTAAAAGGGACATTTCCAATTATCGTCCGATATCTGTCATGAACCCGCTATCGTCTCACAGAATATCTGTGGCCGCGGATTCCACTTCAAAAGAAAGGAAGCAGGCCCGGATCTAAAACTACGTGGATCCCTTTATATATTTACTTAAAAGCGATAGAGGCAAAAGACCTTGGCCGCAACTTTATTGTAGCCCAAACGGATATTTCGAAGGCTTTCGATACTGTATCTCGTAGCCAACTTCTGTATGACCTGTCGATGATGGAGGTCAATAGTGATTATATGGAATTCTTTCTGATTACTTGAGTGAGAGATCGAATGTTATTAGTTTATCTCCCTTTATTAGTAAGAAATCCACCCGAGGTATAGTTCAGGGCTCGAACCTTGGGCCTCTTTTGTTTTCCGTTTCAACTGCTTCTGTTTATTGTCATTCGTTTAACACCGAGATTATGAGTTACGTAGATGATAACTTTTTGTTTACTACTTATCCCACTGAAACCCATGATGAATTTATAGGCCTTATAAATCAGGATTTGGAGTTCCTGTCTAATTGTATAATCTGAGAGGACTCAGTCTTAATGTTCAGAAAACAAAGATTATGTTCGGTCCGAGTATTCTTAGTGATTGTACAACTATTAAGATCCTCGGAATTTTGTTTGATTCCAGCCTTAGGTTTAATGAATTTGTCGATCAGTTGATTATTATGTTACACCGCAAAATATATTTGACTAAAAGGTTACGGACAATCTTGAATAAGAAACAACTTGTGCAGTTTTTAAAAGCTGTAATTGTGAAAAAAACTTGAGTATGGCGCCATTTTTTGGGCTTCGTCTACGATTATTAATCTAAATCCGCTGTCTGTCGCCTATAACCGAGTAATTAGGACTGTATTTAAAATGAACAGATTGGAATCGGTTACGTTGATGTGTTCTAGACATCAACTTCCTACTTTACCGACTATAGGTAAGATTGCTATTATTATAGAATTGACAGAGGCTCTGAGGAATAATATCCATCCTGCTAGTTTTGTTAGAGAGTGGTTCAGCTTGGGTGACAACATACGGAAAACTCGACGTTACCGTTTTGTTATACCTGATATAATTTCTTCATTTAAGGAAAAAAGCTTTCCGTTTAATGCTATTTTGGTTTGGAATGAATTACCATATGATATCCGGTCTTCTGTATTTATGTGTCAGGCTATGGATTGTACCATTAGTTGCTTTCATTTTAATCGTCGTGTACGCAATTATTTTATCGAAACTCAAGCTTAGGGCTCTAGTTTATGTTTAACCGTAGTTTTGTCCCTTGGTTAAGTGTTTAATTGCGATGTATTCAGTTGTGGTGGATAATTTTGGACTTGGATATTTGACGTGGCCCCTCTTTGTTAGGTTCGGCTTTTATTTCTTTGTTACTCTAAGTGAGTGCTCCACAAATAATAATAAAAATAATAATAATAATAATAATAATAATAATAATAATAATAATAATATAAAGCAAGAAGTTGCACAACGCTACAGAAAATAAAGCAAGAAGTTGCACAACAGCTACAAGAACACAAGCCATCTACACAAACTGACACTCAACACACAGAATCAAACACCAACATTGACATCACTAATGAACTTGTAGAACACACACTCAACAATGAACTTCACCATGATATTCACCCACAACACAACATGAATACCAAACTTATTGAAACATTAAATGACACCCTACAAAGATACCTTACAGTTTACACGGGAACAGATCCCACACAAAGACCAGGTATACCTAAAATAAACATAAACAGCAAAACAGGGGAAATTTTATCTTACATGAACACACATATCTTACCACAGTACATTGAAGAAAATCTGTCTTTAGAATACATACACCTACTTATTTACACTGGGGCTCTTACAGTTATATCCACACTGGGTAGGAAACCAATCCATAAAAACACACAAAATTCATATACCCAACAGAAACCTAAATGGCAAATGCGGATTTCGTCAATCTCAGACTCAATCCG
>JAHWFO010093550.1:11525-22354 GCA_023313115.1 Rhysida immarginata
AAAAACAACACTTCATCAAAGCAGAACAAACGCCTCAGACAATTATTTAAGAAGATTAAAACACACACCAGACATGAGCAGCACAATCAACACATTACAGAATATATGGACACATTAAAACAAAAGTTAGCTGCAAAAACACAACGCCTGAAGAGATACAAAACATGCACTCAGCGCAAACAGCAGAACAAGTTATTCGCAAACAATGAGAAGACATTCTATAAGCAGTTAAACAAAGATTATACACAGACAAAAAACACTGGTCTGCCAACACAAACAGCCCTCCAACATTATTGGTCGTCTCTTTGGTCTGTCTCAGTTGAACATAATAGGGAAGCTAGCTGGATCAGGGAAGAGGAGCATTTAGCATCCACACTATCAAACATGCCTTATACTGACATAACAGCAGATGAACTCTCACAAGTCATTAAACGTACTCACAATTGGAAGGCTCCAGGTGTAGATAGGATTCAGAACTTTTGGTATAAGCGCTTCACCTGTTTGCATCTGGCCCTTGCAAAACAGATTTCCAACACTTTGCAAACACCACAGACATTGCCACATTTCCTCACACAAGGAATTACATACATGGTACCAAAGTCACATAACACTACAGATCCCACACAATATAGACCTATCACATGCTTGCCTACACTTTACAAAATAATAACTGCCTGTATCGCAAACAAAATTTATACACACATAGACACAAACAACATTCTCACTGAGCAACAAAAGGGATGCCGTAGAAACCACATGGGTTGTAAGGAGCAACTCCTGATAGACAGTGTGGTCCTACGGCAAACTCACAATAAACATCGACACCTCCATGCAGCCTACATTGATTACAAAAAGGCCTTTGATAGTGTTCCACACTCATGGCTTTTATATACACTACGATTATATAAAATAAACCCTACACCTTATCACTTTTTTAGAAAGTACAATGCTGCATTGGAGAACTACACTACACCTCACACTCAACAGTGAAACCATCACGACTGACAAAATACAGATAAACCGGGGCATCTTCCAGGGTGACTCACTGAGCCCACTCTGGTTTTGTCTTGCACTAAATGCACTTTCCAACAGACTGAATAGCACAACTTATGGCTACACAATTAAACATAATAAAAGCTGCCACTACACGCTCTCACACTTACTCTACATGGACGACATGAAAATCTACGCCTCCACACAAACACAATTGCACCAATTACTTGACATTACACAAACCTTTTCAAAAGACATACACATGCAGTTTGGGTTGGACAAATGCAAAACCATTCACATTGAAAATGGAGTACTCAGGGAAGGGGGCTTCACATTAGATGAACCAGATCACATTGCTGCTATGGAAAATGACGAATTTTACAAATATCTAGGATTTAAGCAAGCCAAGCTTCTGGAGCACAAACACATAAAGAATACACTCACTAAACAATATCTTCATAGGCTAGAGACAATACTTAAAACGCACTTAAATTCCAGAAATTTAATCAAGGCCATCAATGCTTATGCCACGCCAATACTCTCCTCCTCCTTTGGAGTCATACAGTGGACACACACAGATCTTGAGGGACTTGAAAGGAAACAACGTAAACTGCTTACGAAGCACAGAAAGCACCATCCACACGCAGCTATTGAAAGACTCACCCTGCCTCGTTCAGAGGGAGGCAGAGGTCTTATTGACATAACAGATCTACACCAGAAACAGACTCAGTCACTCAGAGAATTCTTTCACTCTAAACAACACACATCACCATTACACAAAGCAGTCTGCATGGCTGATACAAAATACACACCTCTGAATCTGAACAGCATGCAGAACACCCATAACATTCCTACAACATGCACTAAACTTCAATCATGGCTCGGAAAGCAACTCCACGGTAGACATCCTTCTGACCTCAACCAGCCACACGTCGACAAAAAAGCGTCGAACTTTTGGTTGAGTGAAGGGAGTCTCTTTGGGGAAACTGAAGGAACCATGATTGCCATACAAGACCAGATTATTAACACTAAAAGCTACAGAAAACATATTATCAAAGAATCGACTGACGGGTCTTGCAGGAAATGCCATATCGCAGAGGAAACCATCCAACACGTCATATCCAGTTGCAAAATACTCACGCAGACAGATTATTTGCACAGACATAACCAGGTAGCCAACATCATACATCAACATCTAGCTAAGATACACAAGCTAAGGGACATTCACACTCCTTACTATAAATATATCCCCGACACTGTCTTAGAGAACACCACACATAAACTATATTTTGACAGAGCTATAATCACTGACAAAACTATCCCTCATAACAGACCAGACATTACACTAGTAGATAAGCAAAACAAAGTGACTTACATAATTGATATTTCCATCCCCAATACACACAATTTACAAAAGACATACACTGACAAAATCACTAAATATACGGATCTTGCACACGAAATAAAACGCCTTTGGGGAGTTAACAGAGTACACATTGTTCCTATCATTCTTTCCGCCACTGGGATTATTCCACACTCGCTACACAAAAGCCTATCAACACTAAATTTAAACCCACACTTATACAAAACCTTACAGAAAGCCACAATTCTAAACACATGTCACATAGTAAGGAAATTCCTACACTCAAACATCAATACTCCCACGAGTGGATAACTTTCCCTCCCTCGCATTTGAGTCCCTTGGGCTTTGGCCCTCTTTTGGGTCCGCCTCTGGGATTGGCTTCCGGACTTGATCCGAGTTTGGTTTCTCCAAACAATGATAATAATAATAATAATGTCAGATTGTTTAGAAATTTTGCAACAGACATTTTCTGACAGAGCTACGAGTAAAGCCATAATTTCGTCCGGAAATCGCGAGTTTAAGAGGAGAAGACGGTCACACGAAGACGATCCTCGCAGTGGACCAACCGGAAAACGTTTGTGCTGTATCGGATATGCTTGCCAATGACAGTCTGGTAATTTAGTCCCGGACTGAGGCAAGCCTGGACATCGGATTATCAAGGGTTAAAGCAATCTTCTATGAACACCTGCAACTCAGGAAGGTTTTCTCACGATGGATCCCTTGTTTGTTGACCCAAGAGCACAAATCAGCCCGAGTGCTAAGAAATGATCGAAAGGTTCAACGACATCTGCACAAGGGACAAAACATGGCTCTATCATTTTGACACCGAAATTAATGAACAATCCAAACAGTGGCTCCCCAAAGGCAAGGACCATCACAGAAACGCAAGCTTTCTCGAAGTGCTGGGAAGGTGATAGTGGCCATGTTAGAAACGACGGTTGTGAAATTCGACGTGGCAAGTGATTAGAAAAATAGGAGACCTTCCGAAGACTGGAAAAAGAGGTTTCTTTGTGGCATCTGCCCTTAAGACAACTGAGTTTTTTGTGAAGGTCAGGTCAATATGTTGATTCATTTCCTCAACTCTCCAAACTTGGCACCTTGTGACTTCTTTTTGTTCGTTACAATTAAGAGGAAGCTCAGGGGGGCTGGTGACATTTCGACAGTGACGATGACATCCTCGCAGCATACAAAGACTATATTTTTGGAGCAGACTGCTCAGAACTGGAATAAAAGTATGTCCGACTGGTACAGGAGGATGAAACTTTGTGTAGGTAGCTGAGGGACCGTACATGCAAAAGTGCTAAAAGAATAGTCTTCGTAAATTGCGTGCAGCGTTCGTATCTAAAAAAACGTTTGGAGCATCATTCGTAAAGAACAAGATTTTCTTTCGAAAAATTTTTAAAGAGAGGAGATGTAACCACGGGTAGCACCCAGAACACTTCAGATCAGTTTTACAGCCTTTGATTGGGACCAGTATTGAAACTACGAAAGTTTAAAAAACAGTTTTTGAGTAGTTTATTTTGCATACCTCTTTACATAAATATTTTTTATAATCCGCTATTCAAAAATTTTTATTTGGTATATAAAGTTTGAGAGATAAATTTAGGTGACAGAATCTTCCAACTTTTAACAAGTCTATATGGTTAAATGTTTTTATCCACCACTACCAAGTGATATGCGAGGCATCATCAAAAACTATAGCGACATCAATTTAAATCATAAATTGACATTAATAAAAATACGTTCTCTATAATTATCAACTCTGTTAATATTCGATCTATGATCAACCGAATTGAAGATATAAAAGGTGGTTCAATGAGGGGAAAAAATCTGTGTTCTAACGGAATCCAGTTGCCTCCAGAAATGCAAAATAAGTACTTACATATCGATAACCATGATATTCAAAGGTTAACTAGAGGCGGGGAAGCAGCCATCTTTGTTACGAAAAGTGGAAATGTGCCACAAAGCTAAGAGTATCTAAAAATGGGTTAGATTACATCAAATAGACATGGTTATTGGCAATATAAGGTTTAACTATTTTTGCCGTTTATGTCAACAACATTAAAATTGAAAACGTAGTTGAATTACTGCAACCTAAATATGGCAATTGGAGACATTAATGTAAAGTTTATTACATCCACTGATATTCATATAGTGAATATATATGTTACAGCGAAAAAACCTCGCTGTAACAAAACACGCATTTTCCGTAGGAGAGAAGCTCCCGAAATTCAACGCGAGGAGAGAAGAGCGGGAGATTTAATTGGCGGCGCGAGGGGAGGCGATGGGAGAAAAGAGTGAAAATCAACAGTCGGGAATGGAATATCGTCGATGTCGGATGAGGAAAATTCGACGAGCGGTGAGCGACGGAGACAGGAGCAATGCGGCAAAACAGATGCTAATGCCGAGTCTGGCCGTATTAATGTTTTGGAGCTGACCAGGATTTTGCCGAGGAACGAAAGCTCTTCTTCAGCGTCTCGTCGGGGTAAGGGACCAATTCCCGCGACGGAGGTGAGCTCGCCCAACGGTGGAAAGATTCAACGGCATCTCGACGTGATGAACTACGGCCAAATCCAGGCAAGCAAATTTTCGCCGGTTAATCCACTAGCTATCACCCGTTTCGAAGTGGAGGTGTGGCATGAGAACGTACAACACGAGGATACAAGATATATCCTTTGCTGGGAGCGAACTCGATATCTCGACGTGTTTCCTTTAGGCTTGACGGCGTTTCTTCATGACCACATCTGCCGGGTAGTATTACGTCAGTGAAGGGTGCCATGCTTCGTTGCGACACGAGTGAAAAATAATTGTGAGTACTTAATCCTGTTTTTCGTTTATCTATCTCGGTGTGTGAGGACTACGCAGCTAAATTTAAGTCTTAGCTGGAGCTGTACTTTAAGCCGTTAAAGCGTAATTTACGTCGGCTTTCATCGTGTTCTTCATGCTGTAAATTAGCTGTGCGAGGTGTAAAGTGTCGCCAAATTGGCTAATTAATATATTTATTGTGCAACGAGTCATTTCTCTGTAGTGTCATTTTAGTGGTTGCATTAACGAGTACAACTGGTTAAGAGTGAAGGAAATTTAATAATTCTCGTCGTGAATGCGTTTCAAGCATTCAAGTTATTCATAACTCGGTTGTTAATTCTGTTTTTCCCTTCACAGGCTCTTGTTATTACCGGTTAATCAATGTCTCCAAATTTTTGGTAGCCTAGGACTGTACTTAAAATTTAAGACTTTGAAACTCAATAATTTGACTTGATATATTTGTGACTTTCTTGGCTTCGTGGACTCCCTCGGACTGATTACAATTTTGTACTAAATGTTCAAGATTTAAATACAACATTTGTCATGTATTTCTAGACATTTTTTTGCACCATAGCTAAGTTTGTGTACCCTAAAATTTCTGGGTGATTTTTGTGTTTAATTAAGATATCAGTAAGGTTGAAGTGCCTCCTTATAAAGGTGGATATTTATAGTGCGTTTTCAGTCATTGATAACTATCGATATAACCCATTTCAAGTCATGAATTTCCTTGATGGTTAAGATTTAAGCATCTAGATTTTTGATAAGTATAAGTTGCTTTATTTAGTAATCATTTTTTTTGATACTTACCTGTTGAACAGTGGATCTGGTTTTTTTTTGTTTGTTTTGATTGGTTTATTAAGCTATTTTTTTGTTTCTTATGTTATGCTTAACCCGATGAACTTATTGTGGAATAAAATTCAAATGATCTTAAATCGTAGTGCATTATACTTACAAGAGAACTACCTGGGCTCACTCAGAGCTTTTTGTCTGAATTTTTTTTTATAAATTCTTACCAGTGCCAATAGTAAATCCACAAGTGCTTTTGCTTGGCATTAATCGGGAAGTTTGATTTTTCGATAGTTGAAAATCGAACATTTTGCTATTGTTTTGGTAATTTGTGATTGTTATTTTGGTTAAAATGGATAAACAACAACACAGTAAAGGTGAGTAAATGTATTTTTAAATTAAAATAATGTATTTTTAGGTTATCTAAAGCGTCAAAGGAAAAGGGAAGCAAAAACGGACCCAGAAAAGTGCTTGAAATTTTTCGATAATTTAGTTGAAAAATCGAACTTCCCGATTAATGCCAAGCAAAAGCACTTGGGGTTTTACTATTGGCACTGGTAAGAATTTATAAAAAAATTTTCAGACAAAAAGCTCTGAGTGAGCCCAGGTAGTTCCCTTGTTATTGTCCCGTTAGTTTGCGTCATTCCTAGCTAAGCTTCTATGTGCATTTCAGCACGTGACAATATATCTATAGTGAATATTGTTCGGGAAAACTCAGATTTTTTATGTAAAAATAGATATAATTTTATTTGTAATTAATTATTCTATTTTTTCTATTCTTTAAGTTTTTTTTACTGTTTTGCAGACAATGATTGTTGAGTATATATTGTTTTAATAAATGTTAATTAAAAAATCTCCACGTGATTATCACTGTCTGCAGCTAGTTGTCCTTCGCGAATAATTTTCGTAATCACGAGGATGTGTGTCCCACTATTGTTGATGTTCTTTCCGTGGTTACTGTTTTTATTTATATTTCAGACAGACCATTTCCAGCTTCTGGCTTGACCAGTCGTCCCTCCTTCTGGTCCTCCACGTCCTTACTAGCCTGCAGCATGGCGTTCAACTTTCATTTATCATTTTCATTCCAATGCTCTGCAAATTACTCCTATCTTGCCGTTCGATGTTTAGTTTCTTATTGAATTTCTCACTTTCTCGGGACAGCCATGATTCTTTACCGAGCAGCATTGTTTTAATAACGAAATTTCTTTTAATGCTATTTCAACAATAACGCGCATAAGGGAAGCCATGCTGCACATTTCAATTCTTATTCCCCATTAAAAATTAATTATTATTTCGCAGTCTTTCTTTAGACATTAAATGGGAATTTTGAAATTTCTTTTCTTTATTCTTTATAAGGCATTGGTATGTCTCAATTTTTTTTATATTTAATCTCGATTCGCTCAATGTAGCGATTAATATTTCTCGTTACAGTGTTTTGCTGTATTTAACGTACATTTAAGTATTTCTTTATTTTATTCCGAGAAATATTTTCTTTTGTAATTGAGATCGCAATGCCTATTCCTCAATTAAATTATATTGTATAGAACATTCTTTTGTACAGAATTTTTGTATTTTATAAATAAATATCGCAATTTTTAAACCAAAATAAAACTCTACCAACGAGCCACGTTTACTTTTAAGTTTTGGGGTTCTTTTTTTTAAAGTACCACCCATTAAATTCAATTTATTTTGCTTCCCCTTCTGAACATATGGTAGCAGAGCGTGGTTTCTTTCTTTTATGTTAATACAATATGGAGGAATCGTATTTTGAAGAGGGTCCTTCCCTCCCTGGGCCAACGAGTGCCAATTATATTCAATGGACGTATCGAGTTTTAACCTTTCTCAAAACCAAAGGGCTAGCCAAATATATCCAAGAAAAGATCTCTCTCCCTACAGAAGCATCAGCCAGCCCATCCATGCACCCTGATTGGGCAAGAGTATGACATTACCTCCTGGTCCCGTGTAGTCGTTTGCCGGCTGCACGTTAAAGAACCCTTGCGAGGCAAAATTTGCGGCCCCTATAACGCCGTCCTGAAATGGCCATAGTAGTTGAAAAGGACGTTAATACCAAATAAACCAAACCAAACCAAACATTACCTCCTGAGTATGGTGAGTGATGATATTGTCATCATGCTTCAAGATGACAATCCCTATACATTGTAGGAAGCAATTAAGCGTCGATATGGAAGGCCGGATTAAGTGACACAGGCTGAAATAATGCGGCGTCTCTCAGCCTTGCGTTTCTTTGACGCTGATGATCCGAATGCCTATGTAGCAAGAGCGCTACAAATCCGTGCTCAGGCCGGAGCCGTGTCCCTGGTTCTAAATGATAAAAATTTGATTGACCATATGGTCGCAGGTCTACCCTCAATTTATACTCCATTGAGACTCACGGTTCAATCAAACCCATCAATGTCAATTGAAACCTTCCTGAGTCAACTAAATGTGGTTTTTAAGGACCACACCATACTCAATTACTCAATAGGTGTAGCCTCGTGTGCCACCTCTGCTTTTTCCCTGCTTCCACATCCAAATGCCCGTCGAACAAATGGAGGCCGAGGACACGTAAAAACGGTTTGTCCGTCCAAAATTTATCTCACTACTGCAGGTCCAGCTACTTCACACACGGCGATACCCTCTCGTTCGCAGGATCCTGCATCAACAAAGCGCATGCCTCGTCCGTCCTAAGCGTAAGCCTCCCAAATCGGGTACAAAAAACAAAGCAAGAAACCTGCAGCCAACTGTGTTGGTGTTCCAAACAAGGATTAGATAGTTGACACGGGCAGCTCATTTCACGTAATTAAAGAAAAACAGTTTTTGATTCTTTTAAAAGCTGTCATAAGCGGATACATACTGCAGACCCTAAGAAAACGATTGCTGCCATCGGTACTGGTGCGGCAAGCGTGTTATTAGATTTAGGAGATTAAAACTCCATGACGCGCTTTATGCCCCAAACGCGCGCCTTAATCTTGTCTCCATGAGCCAATTATCAAAGCAGGGTTACAATCTTCTTTTCGGCCCAACTGGTTATTCCATTACTTCACCATCGCTGCGCAGGAGGGCGTGGAGGACCTCCCGTTCCTTCCCGTGGTCTCAAATATTCATTCAGTTTCCCGAACGGACCCCCCATTACTTTCAATGGCTGTAACTTACAGTGACATTAACAATGCATTGGGCCATCCGTCATCAAAAAAAACTCACCGCATCCGTGAAACACCATAGCATGCGCGGTCTTGAAGTTTTGCCGCCATTAACTGATGACCAACCATGTGTTGCATGCCTTCTGGCACGACTATGCAACGCACCTCACAACATTGTACAAAGTCAACGGTCAACACGTCCTTTACAGCTACTTCACGTGGATACAGTGGGACAATGCCTACCACTTGTATCCATGGAAACAAATTCCTGTTAGAAGCCATCGATGATTTCTCACGAAAAACTTTCGTTTGTGCTACTCCGACAAAGTGAAGTGCCAAAAGCGTTAATAGACTTAATACTAAAGCTACAACGCTCTACAGGACAAAATCTGGCGTATATACGTTCCGACAATGGAACAGAATTCACCAATGCGGAGCTAGGTAAGTTCTGTACGAAGCAAGGCATGTCTCAACAATTTACCGTTCCTGAGAACCCCCAGTCAAATGGTGTTGCTGATAGAACCGTATGCTCCATTTGCGATGGAATTCGAGTTCTTCTTGCATCGTCAAAAGTTCCGCACGGATTCTGGGACCATTTTCTCTTAAATTTTTCATACAGGTTTGCTCCTGATGACAACACATTTTAGCAATTCTTTCTTTACAATTTCGGGTTTTATTCCCCACAAAAAAATTTAAATAGATCCATTTTTCCTGCATGTCTATGGAGTTTTGTTTGCGTGAGAGCAGTTTGTGACGTTAGAATTTGTTTTGCCAATAAGATTGTTTCTTCTAAGTGATAAAACTGAAACTTTTATATTGAGAGTAAGGGTGGTAAAAAATGCTTCATTTTTCTCTCTTTACTTATTTCCTTTGTGTTTATTTTCAGTCGAAAGTTGATAAGTTGGAAAAATAACTACATCGAAATGAAAACGATATTATCATCTGACCAATCTGAAAAATATTTAGAATAGGATAGCAATCCCAACATTAGACCTTGCCCCAAATAGATATGAAATCAATATATACTAATGCCGACAAACCTAATACCCGGAATGACTCCTTAATTATTAAACGCTATAGCGGCCGCTACAATTAAAGCTCTGGTTTTCTTCGTTCCTATGCCCCTTCTATAGACTTTCAAAAAATCGATTTTTCATAGACTTTGAACTATAATTAATTCTGAGTAAAAAAAGTGTAGTGTTACTTTTCCTTGCCTAACAGTTATCACGAATTAAAGACCTTCTACGATGACTTATTACGTTCTTAAGAGAGCTTGTGTTTTGATCTTAGTGTGTGATTTATCGATTTGATAATTTTGTGAATTGATTAGACGATTTAGTGCTCTGATTATTATTGTAATACGACAGTTATTGCTGACCCTTGAACTTTCATTATTAAGTAGCGGAAGAATGGAGCTACTTATTGTTTTCACTATGTTCGTCTGTCCGTCCGTCCGTCCCCTTCATAATTTCCGCATTTTTTGAGATGGAAGGTTGAAATTCGGAAGGTAGGTTACTATGAGCATGTGCATCATCACTATTTAGAGTGGTTTTGATTAGCCCACTGGGGGCGGAATTTCGGGGGCGGAAATTACAGGAAACCAAATGGTCTACGCATATTTATGCATATGAAGGAGTGAAATTCGGCATGTAGATTCCTCTAAGCAAGATCAACATTACTTTAAAGTTTGGGCCAAATTGTTTCAATAGGGTCGGAGTTGTGGGGGTGGCAGTCACGTGGTC
>JAHWFO010093550.1:22454-47533 GCA_023313115.1 Rhysida immarginata
TGTTCGATTAAAAAAATGGGGGGGGGGGGTTAAAAAAGTGCAGATAAAAGGGTAAAAAAAGATAACCTCAGCGCTTCCGCTACTTTTCTATACCTTCCTCGGGAGGATTAATTTCTTGTTATGTTTGGCGATGACTTCGATAAACTTCAAAGCATAACCAACGAGAAAGACAGGCGTGGAAAAGTCATCTGATGATAGTAGTCCGCCAAGAATCCAACCTTCATTGTTTCATGTGACTAGTGTGGTCAGATGACTTTTCCTCGCCGGGGCCTGTCTTTCTCGTTGGCTACGACTTTAAAGCGTTGACGTCATTATTCTACCGTCGTAACCAACGAGAAAGACAGGCCTCGACCAACACAACACCACCTAGACAGAAGGCCTGCGCACAGAAACTGTATACATTGTTACATCATCATCAAACGGCCAAATTTAAAGCATATTATTGGTAGAAATACGATTAACAATAGCCGCTTTAGTGTTATGTAACAATGCATGACGTTTCAGTGCGCAGGCCTTCTGTCTAGGTGGTGTTGACCAGCACCACCTAGAAAGAAAGCCAAACAACTGAAACGTCATATATTGTTACATTGTAACGGGCAAAAATACGTGAGGTTGTTCTTCTTGATTGATGCAACACTCCCCCGTACAGAAGTCTTCCTAAACAGGGAGAAAAAACAACAAAATCATTAGCAAGGAGACTTAAAGTTCCATTTAGAGATGCCTTTATCGTTCATATGTAAATAAACTTCAATACTTCTCTTCTCGTTTTAACTTTTATGGATAAAAGAGAAAAAGAAAAAAAAAAAACATCAACGTAGACGATTTGTTTATCGTGTTCGGGTATAAATCAAAACCTTCCTATAGACAACTATGTCTGACAAAAATATCTGGGGCTTTATTGTAAATTTCTTTCACTGATGACATTTACAATTATATCGAGAAAACATTCTACAAAGTAAGGTATTATAATTACAGGGTTTCCACCGATGTGTCAATCGACATTCTTTTCTCAGAAACAGAAAACCACATGTATATCTGATGAGTCTTTTTTATTTATTCAAAGCTCCTAGGTTTTACTTTCCCTGACTGCATTAGTCTTTCGCCGCCGGGCGTTCAGAAAGAAAAAAAAATATAATTTTACCAACAGTTCAAAAAATTCTCTAACAACATTAATAACCAAAACTTCAGGACCTAAAGGATCCACGAGTTCATTCCATACATAGATGAGATAAAAGAGGTAAAAGTCTTTCTTATCATTTACATATTCTTCTGACACTAATTGTTCCTCATGCATTAAAATCCTTTTATTTTTCAGATTTGGACAAGACCTTCATTAGAGTTCTCAGGTAAGTTTCCAAAAAAAAAATGTCTCTATGATCATTTATCAACACCTTTCTCATTTTCCTCTTTTAGCATTTTTATATCTTTCCACGAGTCAACCAATTGTGATAATTGCGTTAATTCGTCATAGTTCTTACACAAGTCCTTCAAGAACTTCTGTATAAGCAAGAATTAAGCAACAGTAAGGAGGGATAAGGAAGTACTAATGCTAATCTAAAAATAACAAGGTAAGGGAGGGGAAGACCCAAATCCGAAATGAGGACATGAATTTGAGCAGGTTAGTAGGGGTTCTTACTGCGCTAAAACAAATCTTACGTAACCAACAGTATTTCTTCGTTCGTCATCTCGGCTTTCTTTAAGTAACGTATTTCTACCACAGAACAGGACTGCCTTCGGAATGAAGTGGACTGGTGCTGAGGCTCATTGGAAGTCTAATCCCGCAATTATAAGCTGCGATTACTCTGTAAGAGAATATAAACAAAAGAATAAAGAAGAGTAGATTTCCAAACATATGGCCCCGAATACTACGCTTAATACCGGAAAATCTTAGGGGCAATCTCCTTCGATATTAACTAGAATCTATCCGTCGTCTACATTCTTGCAACGTTTCCGTTTGACAAACATCGATAGCTGTGAGTAAATTAAGTCGCGAAATTCTCTATCGTCTCCGACTCTGATGGGTTTCCGTAACATCGCCGAACGAAAGAACGGAACACGTAGAAGTCAAAGTCGTCCTTTACAGGCAATTCTCCACGGACGTTTTCCATCTTACTCCGACTTGTTTGATGGCCGTCGTCGTTCTATCTCTTCTGTTTGTTTTTTTTTTATTATAACTATTAAGTCTTTTCCTTAACGACGCGAAGCTCGTATAATAACTACCTTTTGTTGGTGAACATTGTTGGTCTCGACCATTGTTTACTTTTCTCCGCAACAGAAGGACCATCTATAATCAACGTCGACAAATAATTCTCGCAAAACAATTTCGTCATGTCGTGGTCGGACATCTCGCTCAGGATAATGGTAAGAGACAAAAGAGAGGAAGGGGGGGGGGGCAAAGGGGAAGAGAAAGACTGATTTGTAACGCCAAAACTGGCCGTTACAACATCATCATAAGTAGACCAAATTTAAGGCTTATCATTGGTAGAAATACGGTTAACAATGGTCGAAATATGATGATGTAACAATGTATGACGTTTCAGTTGTTTGGCTTTCTTACTAGGAGGTGTTGCCTCGGCCAACGCCTCCTAAAGATAAGGCCTGCGCACAGAAATTTCATACATTGTTAAATCATCCTACCTAGTCATAATTAGGGGCTTGTTATTGGTAGAAATGCGATTAAAGATGACTACTGATGACGTTTTAACAATGCATGACGTTTCCGCGCTCAGGCCTTGTCTTTAGGTGGGCGCTGAAATTTCATTTCATTGTTACATCACCTCAGTAGGGAAAATTTAGGGCTTATTATTGGTGGAAATACGGTTAACAATTCCCTACTGAGGTGATGTAACAATGTAATGACGTTTCAGCGCGCAGGCCTTATCTTTAGGTGGTGTTGCCTGAGCGCAAAAACGTCAGACATTGTTACATCATCATCCGAAGATCCCTTCAGGGCTTATTATTGGTAGTAATTCGATTAAATATTCGGAATATTTCTTTTTCATTTTGATATCTTAATAGAAAAATAGAAACGAATTATTACATTTTCTGTACGTACGATACTACTGAGAACATTTTTTAAAGGAAATAAGCAAATTATAAAGATACCACATTATCTTCGGATGATGATGCAACAATGTCTGGCGTTTTCGCGCTGAGGCCTTATCTTTAGGAGGCGTTGCCTCAGCGCGGAAAAGTCACATGATCATAGTAATCCGACCAACAATCTAATCTTCATTGTTTCCAACAAACAAAAAAATATTGATTGTTAAAATCTATGATGGAAACAATGAAGGTTACATTGTTACTCGGTCAAGTATGGTCAGGTGACGTTTCCGCGCCGGGGCAACACCACCTCTACTCAAAGCCTGAGGGCGAACATTTCATGCATTGTTACATCATCATACCTAGTCATAATGTAGGGCTTATTACTGGTAGAAATGCGATTAAAGATGACTACTTATGACGTCTTAACAATGCATGACGTTTCCGCGCTCAGGCTTTCTCTTTAGGTGGTGTTGGCCGGGGCTTGTCTTTCTCGTTGGTTACGTCTAACGTCCGTGATTACACTGATTGTTTTGTTATGAAAAGACAGTTAAGAATATAACCTCTCGTAATGTTGCAAAGGAATTTTTGGAGAATTTGAAAAAGACGATAGCGACAATGGATTCAGACGAAATGATCTAGCAAAAACGATGTGTCTTTAACTGACTTTTACCCTTAGATTATGCAACGATGACTTAGGGCCAGTTCATTATCTACTTTCTCAAGCGAGACTTCTCAACTGAGTCTTTAGTAACAATGAACTTAGCGTGTTGAGATGAGGAACACTTGGTTACAACAATACTACTGCATTGTTACTGAACACTCAGTTGAGAAATCTGAACTGAGAAAATAGAAAATGAACTGGCTCTTAATCATCTCCCGTAGGGATTCATTTTCCCTACAACATTTATTTGAGCGATTAGCGAGTTTATTGGCGACTTGATCCGAAAAGATGTATTCAGATCGCCCGGAGAAGACCATATGACCATGTTCCGATTGATAGTTTTGCTAAAAGGATGATCTCTTTGATTATTTGCATAGACTTTTTAATTTTATTTATTACCACGAAATTTGTTTTATTTGTATTCCCATTACGACTTCTACATATCCGACCCTTTGGGGAGAGAGAGGGCGATGTATTCGCAACCTTGAGCCGTATCGTTCGAAATGGAAAATAACGAGACGAAAGGAACCAGGTTCTTCAATCTCAGTCGTGTAGTTCTAAAACTGATATGTCCAAATCCAAGTGGAGACAACCTTTTTAAAAACAAAGTAGTATGCAGACTAAGTCCATATTGGCCATTCGTTTCTCATCTTAAAACGTTGAATCACGACCCCCGAACGAATCTGAACGAACGTGTTAAAAAAGAAAAATAAACGCTCACAGAATACCTTACCAGTTTGACCTGTTAAAAGAAAGAAAAAAAGTGAACTGAGTGATAATACGAATAATTCCGTACAGTCTAAACGTTTGAGAAATTTCTATTAAAAGAAGAGAGATATTCTTAAAGGGAAGGAAAACAATGGACAGAACTCTGAACTCAGTCCCGTTACTTACCGTTACCGTTCATTAGCCGAATTTGTTATTCGCTCTAGGAATCCCCGCCGGCCAGGTGGCCGAGAGGGCTGGGGCGTAGGCTTTCTAGTTCTCGAGTCCACCGGGTCGTGGGTTCGAATCTCGCCGTGGGCATGGATGTTTGTGTTTGTCCCGGGCTCTGTACAGATTTAACTTGTGTAAAAGGCGCAAAATGACCTTAGTAGTCGACGCCAAAAAATTCTAATAAACTAATAATAAACCTAGGAATCCCCACCTAGACTTGTTTAAAAGATTTTTCATAGATTGATCGTTAGCTGGAGGGCCCAAATACGTATACCTTACTTCTACTAATCTGTCCCCCTCCTTTCCTGTTTGAATGTTCTGGAAGTGAGTTTTTTCCCCATACGTAGTAGACCCCGCCACTTGGTCGTCCCGTTACCACTTCAGTTAGTGCGCATCTTATGTGACATGAAGATCGAATTGGAAACTCAGTAATCTTACTTTTCCTGTGATATTCCAATACCTTGGACTTCATTGTGTCTTATTTAAACGTATCTCTCGTATATAAAAAACAAAATACAGTAATAGTAACTTAGTGCACAGACGTTGTGTTTATCTCAAAATAAAGACAATAAAGGGCATGTTTAATTGTGAAGTGCAAAAACTAAAGATATTTATTTCTAATTGAAACTTGATAAAGTATCCTGGTGAGGAATGAAACAAGAGAAAACTCATTGAACTCTTTTACTTACTTGTGAACAAAACTTATTGACTTTGTGTCATGGATTTTTATGAAGAAACAGACAGAGTGAGACGGAAATGGTAGAAAGAAAATTACTTTAATAAATGATTCAAGAAAATTAAACTTGAATGAATTTCAATAAGATCCGTATCATGGAAGTCAATCAGTCCAGTACGCGTGCTACGTCGGTATTTATGTGACTCGAAGGCGATGAGGTTCTTACTTTACATTCTAGACATGGTACGATGTCATCAACGGCAAGGTGGGTAAAACTTGCCAAAGCGGGTAGATGTCAGTTTTGGAAGTTAACTTCTGACCAGCGAAAGCTGTGGGCCAAATTCATGTTGCCTCGTTAGAGGTGTTTACGTTGGGTGTAGCATTATGCCACCTGAAGATGTTTTTAGATCTTAAAGCCGTGGAGGCGATACCATCTGCCTTACTACTTCAAAAGTGGCAAGGTGGGCAGAGTCCTGAGATGCAATTGGATCTGGCGAGGAAATTTGGCAAGTAGAATCGTTCGGTAGTGGCTCTGGTACCGCTAACTCAGAGTGCGGCGACCTTACTAGAATTGTCAGTCAACCGCGGCAGGTGAGTTGTAGCGAATAGAAACATCACTTAGTCAAATTATCTTTAGACCAAACTTTCAATCACTACTTTCCTAAAAGACTTAATTAATTGACTCTTAGTTTTAAGGAATTGGTACCACCGTTGAAGTTTACCCCCGGGTCCAAGCGCGGACTTCAGCAGGGCGCCCCGCGAGAATACCGGCTAGCGAAGTCAGAGGATAGACGACTTCAATCCGTTCAACCTCCCACGGGAAATGGCTCTGTGTACTCTTTTCGGGACGTAGGGTGCTGAGAGTGGCCGATTCGGTTGGCGTGAGGGTGCTGAGTCGTCCTCCTGAGTTTGGGCGAAAAGGGCCTCTTCTGTAAATTCCTCAAGAGGTCCTGTAGACGGGGAGTCAATGAGTTGCTCGATTTTGAGTGATTCCAATGACGAACCTTGACCTGTCCCTTGTTGCGGGTCTGGGACTGCACAGCTGGGTTGTGACCTAATTTATGATAAGACAAAACCATGCAGTTATAGAAATAGGGATTCAAACGTGTCTCATTTATATTTGACGCGTTGTAGGCCGATTGTTTCTTCCTCTGAGAGCCCCGGCGCTTTCGATAGAAATATCCTTCTCAGCAGCGGTTCTGATGAAAGCTGGATCCTTTGCCTCGTGGCTCTCGATAACGGGTCTGATTATAGTCTAAATGAAAATTTGTCCAATACTTGCGACCTCGGTCCGGGGAATAACGATATGTCGTACCTTTATGGCGAAGACAGTCCGAATTCCGTTTCCTCAGTAAATTCGATGCGGGCCCGTTTGTTTCGCACCTTCCTGTTGAGGATCTCTTCTGCTGGCGGGTCGGAAAGTTTCTAACCCCTTTCTCCGATCTCCTCCGTGGTCTGGTGCATCGGGAACATGGTGACTCTGCCGACCTCTATTCTCTGCTGCTCCTCCATCGTCAGTCGGTTGCTGTTTGTAGCTAGGGCTTGATGTTGTTTGCCCCAGCGAACACCCTAAAAATGGATCTTTTAGAAATGGGTGTTCAAACGCACATGGTTTAAGAGTCGAGCAGCCCCTTATTTAAGGGCTGCGTCACTTAATTAAACGCCTCCGATGGAGACTCGTTTGCCCACCGGTGAAGTGTCAGAAGTCCATGGCGAACATAAAAAGATATCCATAGGTGTTATGGCTCCCCTGCGTAACCACACAAAGGCGTTTAGATGACGTATAATGCTTTTTGAACACAGCTGGGCCTAGCCAATGCCATTGCAGGATGAGGAAGGACCTCAGATGTGCAGCTCCTTTCCTCCATACCACTGCAGATGTCATGTTTGAGCCTTTCATCCTATCGACTCGAGCAAGCCACAGTTCTTTATTCATAAAAGCAATGGGGACGGCCAAGTCCAGCTTCAATGCAGTACCGGTGGAGTCGTCCATCAGGAATCGTACTGCCTGGGAAGAAAGACATGGCAGCCCAAAATGTTGTTTAAGACGATCCCAGATGGACTTTGCGAACGAGCACTCATAAAACACATGTTCGATGGATTCATCAACACCACAAAAAGGCATCCAGCAGACCCGACAACTCTCCATAGATGGAGACGCTGAAGAGTCTAGAATTCGTGGTGCAGCAATCGCCATTGGTAGTTAAATGAAGTTCTATCAAACGCAATTGCTTTCATTACTTTTATGATGGCTGACCACGGATAATCAGGGTGTGATTGAAAGATGTTGGTGGTCGCACCCTGGTCGGACTGCTGGAAGAACCAATCAAGACGTAGGTTACCCCAATCTTGTGGGTCGAGTTGTCGAAGTCCGGGAATAAAATTCACTAGTTCTAATTGAATTTTTTGAGAAGTCCAGGAATCGTACATTAATCGTCATTGGCAAAGAAGATCGAAGCGGAAGCTTATTTACCTTGCAGAAGAAGCGGAGATGCAAAAAAAAAAAATCGCCCAGATAGGAGGGGGGATGAGAAAGGCTCGAATCAATGCGGCCATTCTAGCCGCCATAAGGTATCGTCTGATGTCTGGCAGCTCCAGCCCCTTCCATCAGAAAAAATAAGATGGTAATTTTAGAAAATTGTCAAAGGTTGAAATTTGCTTAAATGGCCATTCACTGGTCTAATTATCTTATAACAATGAATTATTAGTACAATAAAACAGACTCAATCAAATTACAAAAGCGGGTTTTTATTAATAAAACAAATGTAAACTAATTAAATACAATGAGAAGTGTGGACTGTAATTATACAAAGACTGAAACGCATTGATCCCAGGGCCGTACCCTGAATTTTATTTCGGGGGGGAGGAGAGGGGGCTGGCCCTATTCTTCTAGCGGAGCGGCGTGGATCCCCAAGCAACAGAATTATAGTTGACAAAGTAGAAATTTGGTGTGGGGGGGGGGGTGCTGTAGCCCTCCCCTGGGTACGGCTTTGATTGATCCCCAATTTTAAATATTTTAGAAATTTCAATGTTCGTCAGTTAAAGTGATTGTTGATCTGGTGGCAGTCATCTTGATGATCTAAGGTACTTAAAAACTAGAGGAAGGTAAGATTTGCGAACAATGTAAGAATAATGACGTGTTATGACGTGTAATGAGACTTTCGAGATTAGTAAGACGATTTTAAGAAGTCTCACTCTTCTCCTCACTTTAATCTACGGTATGAGACGTTAAATCCGCGTCACGGACGCGATATCTCGACGAGATATCTCGAGTTTTGAAACAGAAAAATCTCAAACTCCTCGAGTTTTGAAACACGCCTATAGATAGAAGGCCTGATAACGGAAACGTCATACATTTTTACATCGTCATTAGTTGACCAAATTTAGGGCTTATTATTGGTAAAAATAGTATTAACAATGGTCGACTGATGATGATGTAACAATGTATGACGTTTCCGTTATCAGGCCTTAGGTCTAGGTGCTGTTGGACTGACGCGAGAACATGAAAAACGACATCATAATAAACTTATTCTTCTCCTCTTCAGTGGGCCGGTCAGGTGGCCGAGAGGGCTAGGGCGTAGGCTTTCTAGTTCTCGAGTCCACTTGGTGTTAGTTTCGAATCCCGCCGTGGGCATGGATGTTTGTGTTTGTCCCGGGCTGCGTACAGATATAACTTGCGTAAAAGGCACAAAATGACCTTAGTAGTCGACGCCAAATATTCTAATAAACCAACCAACCAACCAACCTCTTCAGTGGACACCACAAAAGGTTTCAGTTTTTAAAAAAAAAACCCTGATTCTTTAGGTTAAATAACTAGGATATTTTTGGCAGTGAACGCGTGGCAATAAATGAAGAAGTATAATCTAGTGATATTACAGCCTGTGTTTCAGGTAAGAAAAGTATTAGTACCAGAAATGTTCAAATTGGTGCGCTTCTTTCTCTTGCATTGGCACTTTTTGAACACCCCCTAGAAAGAAAGCCTGCGAACTGAAACGTTATTCATTGCTATATCATATAAGAAGTTATTGTTAATCGTATTTCTACCAATAATAAGCCATGAATTATAACTTATTATGATCATGTAACAATATATGAAATTTCAGTGCGCAGGCATTCTTTCTAGGTAGTGTTGACTTTCCACCCGTGACCTCCATTTCATCTTCGTTAATCTGCACAACACAAAATTAATTCACTTATTCGATTACTACAACGTTCTTTTTTAAAACAAAGGCTATAAAACAGTTGGGAAATTTTATATGCGTTGAGACAAACCAGTTTAAAAAATTTGAAGAATTCTTGATGACTGTTTTTACTAGTTTTCAGCACTTTATGGAAGTAGGCAGCCGTGTGTATTGTGTAGAAAATATTTATTTGTAAGCGCCCTAACTTATGCACATTCCCCCCTACTTATTCGACTATGTGTATTCTGCATCTGCAACATTATAATTTTCCCCTTGAGTTCGAACTTTTGGGACACACTGTAGTCTATATAAAAGGGACTCACAAATATTGCAGGTTAAATTAAACACACAGGATTTTTTATGTTCAAAGAGAATGCGAGCATCTGGACGTTCTTTATTATACGTTCATGTAATAGAACGGCAATGGAGGTCCTGGAGAATTCAAGTTTTTTGGACGTGCCCTCTTATTTCATTATTAAATACCGAAAGGTGCTTTATGCTCTCAGTGTGGAGAAATGCGTCTGCCTGTAACTCTAACTCATCCAAGGCTATGAAAGGTTCATGAATATCAAAATCTGTTTTCGTCTTTCGATGAATATGGTTCATGGCACCAACCAATTACAAATATTATCTAAATCGGTTCAATGACACCTGTACAATGGTACCTTTATGACCCCACCTAGCAATTTTCAATGGTAAGAGATATTAAATTTTAACGAAAAAAAGAATTAAATATCAAATAATGCATCAAACAAATCGTAACGAAGAAATATAAGTGGTTATTAATTACTGTTTTTGCCAATAGATAAATATGGTTCCGCGAATGAATCATTATGAAAATGGTCGTAATCAATAAAATGGCACGTGCTCAAATGATATCCTTAAGACACCCTCAAAAATTTTCAATGACAAGATAGAGCAAGTAGTATATCAAAGAACTCGAAATGATAAAATAAGAACGAATGAAACGTTATTATGTACATTTTTTTCCCTACATGCTCACTTGTGTTCATGTTCGGAGATCTAGCTGGCCACAACAGATGGCACCATCTAAAATTTTCAGTGATAAGATATAGCGTGTAATATATAAAATGACTCGTAACGACCTGTCATGAACGAATATATAAGAATTTACAAAGTTCGAAGACAGTTGATATTTATTCAAGGGTACCTGTGCTAATGATACCACAATTGTACAACTGGAAATTTTGATTGCTAAGATACAGCAAGTAATATATCAAACGACTCGGAACGACCTAGTGTCAACGATTATATAAGAAAAATTACAAAGTTCAATGATGGACGATATTTATTCAGGGGTACCGGTTGTAATGATACCACTATTGTACCACTGGAAATTTTCATTGGTAAAATATGGCATGTAATATAACAAAGGACAAGGAACGACCTGTTATGAACGATGATATATAAAAAAGTTGGAATATGGTTGAATTTGATTCAGCAGTACATGTGCAAATGATACAAATATAGTACCAGTGAAAAAATTTCAATGTTAAAGTATGCATTGTAATATATCAAACAACTTGTAACGACATGCTAGGAACGAACATATAAGAGTAATTACAAAGTTCGAAGATGGTCGATATTGATTCAGGTGTACCTGGTTAATGATACCAGTATTGTAAAACTGGAAATTTTCAATGCTAAGATAGGGCATGTAACATATCAAAAGAAGTACAATTTGCCTTCAATCATCTCCTGGGTACCTTATTTATGCGCTCAATGAGAGCAAGTTTTTACGAGCACGTACCGTTCGTTTCTTTCCTAAGGTATTTCCAGAGTTCACAAGAAAATCAGATCCATCATCTGTTCCTCTGGTATTTCCAATTCACATGGAACCCCCAGTCTTTGAAGCACCACAGCCTGATGAACCACATATCGTTCAGAGCGTACCGAGACTTACCCACTTTAACATCAGACGAGACAAGAATGCAGGTCCTATCTGATACTGAGGACATGCTAGTGGTCACACCTCCATCAGAAACCACATCGATGGAAGATGCTCCAGTTTGTTCGTCTAAATCATCAGTGAACCAACCACCCGTTGAAGTCCCACAACCGGTATTACGACGTTCACAAATATTAAAACAGAAGGCAGAAAAACAACGTGCCGCCTTATGTCATCCTGACTTTACTGACTCCGACTTGCTAATCACTCCGCCAATCACACCCCAGTCTTATGAACAAGCACTCGCTTCTCCCCAACATCATCAATGGGAAGAGGCCATGCAAGATGAATTGAATTCACTCATGCTTCATCATGTCTGGGATTTAGAGCTTCCACCACCAAATGTCAAAATTTTAAAGAGCAAATGGATCTACCGCATCAAATACAATCCTGATGTCTCGGTGGCTATCGGCTCGTCACAAGTCTACACGAGCCCGTATGAGTTAACTTTCTAACCTGTCATCAGAATGGAATCCCTCCGTTTACTGTTTGCCATAGCTGCAAATACAGGGATGTCACTGCGCCAGTATGACGTCAAATGTGCATATCTTCACGCACCGATAGACCACACCATATATATATCGCCACTCAATGGATTATCAACGCTAGTTAATCACGTCTGCAAATTGCGTAAATCACTTTACGGCCTCAAACAAACTGGAAGATGTTGTTACGTAAAATTGTGTCTGCTTCTTACCCGATTAAAATTCACTCCATCCAGAGCAGACGATTGTTTTTTCTACTACACCAATGCTGGGTGCACCATTCTCTTAACAGTCTACGTGGATGACATCGTGGCAGCAACAACAAATGTCTCCTAACTTCCATCATGGACAAAGTGAAACAAGAAATCGACCTCGTGGAGTTAGGAGTGGTAAAGCATCTGCTAGGTATGAATGTGTCACAAGTGAACGCTTCAATTCATCTGTCACAGGCCCATTATATCAAGCAAATCCTGCATGATTATGGCCTTCAAAACATCAAACCAAAGACCATACCACTAAGGCCTCATGTGAACCTTGATGATACTGCGGATTCACAACCGGTCGATTCTACCAATTACCAATCTCCTCTCAGTTCCTTAATGACTTGCACGCGGCCGGATATAGCTTTTGCAATTACTAGGCTGTCAACATATGCTAAATCGCCTACACATTTGCATTTGACTGCTCTTAAGGGTGTCGCTTCTTATCTTAAACACACCTGCGACACATCACTCTTTTTTACCCCATCTGCGGGTCCTTTGTGCCCATTCGCTGACTCTAGAATGGGGAAAGGATACTCTGGAATTTTGATCAAAATAGGGAAAAATACCATAACCTGGTCATCTAAAGAAGCAACGTTTAGTCGCCCTGAGCAGCTGCGAAGCCGAAATAATCGCTATAAACGAATGTGTGAAGTCACTGAAATGTCTTTGGGACCTCATAACCGAGTTAGGACAAGGGGAGTTTGTTTCTTTCCCCACAATCATTTATACTAACTCAACGTCTGCCATAGCATGTCTGGGAGCATTAGAATCGAAGAGTAGGACAAGACATATCTTGAGATTGCATAATTTCATCGCGCGAGAAATTAATCTTCAGGATGTGATTCTTACCTACTGTTCTTCCCCTGACATGCCGGCAGACGCACTAACTAAACCTTTACCTGTCCCTAATTTACGCAGATCCCTAGATTTGTTATCCTTATCTGAGCAGGATAAGTAATTTTTTTATTAATTTACTTAACTCAATGGTTTGTTGGCCTACACGAGGGTATTTACAAAGTTTATCTTGTTCCTTTAAACTTCATAATTGCAAAGTTATTTACTTCGCGTGATGAGAGGGGTTCTAAACGCAAGGATATTTTTTGGGCTTGTTCTTACCTTACGTGAAGGCAGTAACCACATTGTTTTTTTACTATATGATATGTATATTTTTTTTAAAAATTATTAACGTATTGTACGTTTAATATACATTTTAATTATAGTATACCAAAATGCAAAATATACTTTTTCGTCTTCTTTTGCTAAAAAGACAAAACATACTGTGTGCGCACACAAACATGAAAGGAAATAATAAAGGCATAAATGTTTATTTGTTTATTAAAACTTAGACAATTTTTTTTTGAATCTGTATATGTAACGTCAGTACCTAAACTTCTATCTGTACAAATGACCGTCATTTTTTTTGTGTTCAGGAAAATTACAGGGGGCTTTGTTCGGGCTTAATTATTCTATTTTTTCTATTCTTTAAGTTTTTTTACTGTTTTGCAGACAGTGATTGTTGAGTATATATTGTTTTAATAAATGTTAATTAAAAAATCTCCACATGATTATCACTGTCTGCAGCTAGTTGTCCCTCGCGAATAATTTTCGTGATCACGAGGATGTGTGTCCCACTATTGTTGAAGTTCTTTCCGTGGTTACTGTTTTTCTTATTACAGACAGACCACTTCCAGCTTCTGGCTTGACCAATCGTCCCTCCTTCTGGTCCTCCACGTCCTTACTAGCCTGCAGCATAACGTTCAACTTCCATTTATCATTTTCATTCCAATGCTCTGCAAATTACCCCTACCCTGCCGTTCGATGTTTAGTTTCTTATTGAATTTCTTACTTTCTCACTGATTCTATACCGAGCAGCATTGTTTTGCGGGTTTACCCATAAGGTAATAATGGAATTTCTTTTTAATGCTATTTCAATAATAACGCGCATAAGGGACGCCATGCAGGCTGCACATTTCAATTCTTATTCCCCATTAATAATTAATTATGATTTCGCAGTCTTTCTTTAGACATTAAATGAGAATTTTGAAAAGTCTTTTCCTTATTCTTTATAAGGATTTGGTCTGTTTCGATTTTTTTATATTTAATCTCAATTCGCTCAATGTAGCGATTAATATTTTTCGTTACAGTGTTTTGCTGTATTTAACGTACATTTAAGTATCTTTTTATTTTATTCCGAGAAATATTTTCTTTGTAATTGAGATCGCAATGCCTATTCCTCAATTAAATCATACTGTACAGAACATTCTTTTGTACAGAATTTTTGTATTTTATAAATAAATATCGCAATTTTTAAACCAAAATAAAAGTCTTTTAACCAGCCACGCTTAGTCTTAAGTTTTGGGGTTCATTCTTTTAAAGTACCACCTATTAAATTCTATTTATTTTGCTTCCCCCTCTGAGCCTGGCCAACACTACCTAAAGATAAGGCCTGATAGCGGAAACGTCACGCATTGTTACATCTACATTAGTCGACCATTATTAATCCTATTTCTACCAATAATAAGCCTTTTTTTTGGTCGGCTAATGATGTAACAATGTAATGAAGTTTTCGTTATCAGGCCTTCTGTCTATACTCTGTCCACCGAAAGAAAACCTGGGCGTGTCCAGTTAAATTTCCAATTTCAATTGTTAAACATTGTTAATTTTATTTAGCAACAATGTCTAACAACTGAAATTGGGAATTTAATTAGACACGCCCAGTTTTTCTTTCGTTGGACAGAGTATAGGTAGTGTTGGCCTGGCGTGCCATTGCAGAATCGGAACTGACAACAATTGGTCATTCTGCTTTATTTACTTTCCTCGGGTAAATAAAGCAGACTTTTATATTTCAGTTCAGATCGTGTTCCAAACAAGGACAAATATTCTCCAATGATCCTAATACTTATATTTATAATTGTGTATTCCGTGAAATTTTTAGCATGGAATGTACGAGGGCAGTCCTGAAAGTAGTACCCGTTTACGCATATCGATGGCGCCAGTGATCCAAATGAAAGCACACGATGCAGGAATCGATACCAACATCTTAGCTTTGCTGAGGTCGAATTTCGAGTTCATTCAGTGCGTGGTTTAAGTTTTGTGACAGTTTAAAATGGAAAAGAAGATAGAAAATCCCGCCAAATGCGAAGACTGAAGACTGAAGCCATCAGTTTTTTCGTTGAAAGTGGCTGCTTAAACTTGCGCGGATTTGTTGGAGATCGTGGATGGTGCCATTCCAAGGACTTGCGTTTGCCCTCAGGTGTGAAAAGCCACAACCAGGTTTCATCCCCAGTATCAATTTGGTGGAGGAATTCTTCGCCGTGTTGCTCGTAACGAGTGAATATGGACAATGCTGAACCCATGCGATTGCTCTTGTGCTCGTCGGAAAGCATTTTGGGCACCCACATTTCACTAAATTTTTCGCACCGACCTTGCCTGATGAAATCATCGACACGTTTCTTGAGATCTTCGGTGATAAGGGATGGGCGATCGGTAGCTCGTGTCTTTTTTAAGTTTCGAACCCAACGCCTTACAGATGACTCATCCATAGTTCCCGTGCCGTAAACTTCCGCAATTCTGCGATGAATTTCGCTGGGACGCACACTTTCTGCGTTCAAAAAACGGATGACGGCTCGCACTTCGCATTTGGCGGGATTTTCTATCTTCTTTTCCATTTTAAACCGTTACAAAAGTCCAACCACGCACTTAAGGAACTCGAAATTTGACCTCAGCAAAGCAAAGATATGGTTTCGATACCTGCATCGTATGCTTTCATTTGGATCAGTGGCGCCATCGATATGCGTAAACGGGTACTACTTTCTGGACTGCCCTCTTATTTGTAAGATGATTAGGATGTATCTATTTGTACAATAAACAATGACGTATGTTTCCAAAGTAAATGAAATGATGCTCAAATGTAGAATACACTACCAGTAAGCCTAATCTAATGGTCATATCATCAATGCCTTCGTGGCTCTATCAATTCTTTTTTTGTTTATAACTCGATAGAATTGGATATACCGGTGCATGAGTTTCTTTTGCCTTCGAACTTTAAACGTATACTTTTCTGATCCTCAAAACATAAACTTCACAGGAATAACATAAACATTATCCCTTTTGCACGCGTACAAGTGATGAAGGATGCCTGTGGCGTTCCACAGGAAACATTCAAGTGTGGATAATACAGAACGTTCCCAGAAGATATAATTTACCAAGTGTCAATGAGTTAGTGGCAGCGTTTGAGCTGACAATGGAGAACCAACCACCCATTTGAATAAGATTTATGCGTCTATCCAAACACGGGGAACAACTGACAACATAATTCGATTTTGATTCCGAACTGTGATCAAATGACTTACCCTTTGCAGTTTCCTCATGGAGAAGAAGGCTGGAAGATGAAATTCAGGAGCACTGAAGCGACGAAAGTTGGCAGGTTAGCCTTCTACTCCTACAAACTGTACGAAGGCCAGCAATGTTTAATCCAGTGTTGCACGCGGGGAAACTTACTCAGCAGTATATTGTGGACGCGTTTTAAAAATTGAAGGAGACCGGCTACAATGGGTGAAAGAAAATCAGAAGACTTTGACGGTGGAGGCTTACTACTTGGCTTAATGAATTTCGTTCACAATCAGGCTGATAACTTTAATATGAAAGTAGGAAAGGTCTGTGTTCTACCTACGCCATTTAACGGGAGCAAACGCGCATTGCAGCAAAACTACCAGGATGCAATGGCCATGGTGCCCAAGTTCGGGAAACCAGATCTTTTCATCACATTTATATGTAATCCAAATTGGACTGAAATAACAGAACAGCTGGCTCCATACAAAACTTCGAATAGACCCGACATCGTCGCGACAGTCGTTGCTTGAAATTGAGGGTATTTGTCGACAACTGACTCGGCGCTGGGAAGGTGGCGGCATGGATGAACGTCATTGAGGTAAGATAATAGGTAATGAATTAGTTAAGACTAACCAATATAAAATGAAATGATTCTCAAAGGCAATTATTTGAATGTATCCATTTCTTCCAAGAATACCTATAATCCTCAAAACATAAATTTCACAGGCTGTAAGCCTGCCTGCCTTGCCTCTAGTTTGTAATAAAAGACGCCAAAAGAATTCACATAACAAACACATCACTGTTCGAGATATGATATCATAAGCGAAAAAATATAGACGATGAATTACCGCGCACGCCGAACGAGAACACAGCGGTTACATAAAAGCACCTATTCTTTTCAACTCCTGTGAATAGAACAAGTACGGTAAATTCTTTTCAAATTAGAATCACGGTAAATTGTATCTTGCGCATGAAGCCTCACAATTGACCACACACGCACTTGCTCGTTCTATTCCGCTTGTAGTAAAAAAACAAACAAACAAAAAAAAAGATTGACGAAGAAAATTGACAAAAGTCACTTACATTCACGTACGAGCATAAAGCCTTTACTGCCTCTGTAGTAAGCTTGAAACCCCATACGGCCACAGTCCATAAACTGTTTCACTTTCATATTGTTTGGTCAAGTCATTTCAGGAAACGCATGGTTATATTTATGCCGTGGCAAAATAATTTTATACTTATTGCCACTACATTAAGGAATTTTGGTTGTTCGATGTGATGATAAAGTTCAGTTCATGACAGATATGTGGGTGAAGGTGAGTAATGACTAACCTTGAAAATTATAGAAGCTCCTTCGTAGCATGACACGCCAGGGTTCAAACGTTCCGAAGCTCTCGCTTCGCTGGTGGCTTCGACTGACGCATTTTTCTCTGTTATGGTTGCCACGTTCGCTTGGCTGCTACACGCTTCTTTCCCTACTTTCGAGCCCTACACTCACAGCAATATGCGGTTAATATGACCCGCTTGTGAGAGTCATACGATTCTTCCAATACGACCCATTTAAGAGAGTCGTTGGACACAGATGTCAGTAAGAGTTGTTTGACCCGAATTTCCGAGTCGCCATTTTCGGGTCAATTGACTCGACTGTGCAAGAATTAAGACTCATTAACGGAATGTTTACTATACGCGTATATACTTATTTACACATTTTTACATACATCTTTATATATTTTCTCAGCTATTTACACACTTACATGTATATAGTCATATTTACACACGTGTATACACAATATACATAAGTTTACACACGGGTATATATCTATTCACACAAGTTTACATACATCTATACACTTATTTACACAAGTTTACACTTTTGTACACATCTGTATAGAATATTTACACAAATTCACACACGTTTAAACATCTATTTACACAGTTTACGCTTATGTACAACTCTGTACAGCTTATTTACACACGTTTACACACATTTATACATATATGTGACAAATTTACACACGGGTATAATCAATTTACGCATCTGTACAGCTTATTTACATAAGCTTACACAAATATCTACATAAATTTACACATTTGTACACACGATATTGTGAGGTTCCTGGGGATAATTATTGAAATAAGTGGTCGAATGAATAATTAATTATTTAAAAAGGACTGCGCCAGTGGATTATACTTTCCACGAAGTGTTTATGATAAATTTAAAGTTTATCCCATTCACACTAACTAGTTTCTTCCCGCTTAAACAGGCCCGGCCAAGTGAGGAGAAAATCAAAGTACTCGAGGCAGTGTTCAACATATAAAATAGAATATTTATTAGGAACATTCAACAATTGTATAAAACAGAATTTGAGATAATAAGAAATAAAATTTAATCAATGATCTGTAAACCAATGTATCTCTAGAATGATTCAATTTGTAAAAAGGAAAAACCTTGTATTTAATTGTAATGAACCAATAATTTGTATCTCAGAAATAAATGATAGAATATCAGGATTGGCTTATGATAATGGTAATAAATGTAATTATAATTCTTTAAGACAAGAATAGAATTTGGAAATTCTAATAATCAATTTTCTAAGACTAAAAATATTCTCAATCAACTTGTAAGTCTTAACTGTTTAATAATGCTAATTAAAATATAGAAATATAGAATCACTGTTCTGTGGAATTTTGTATCAAATGGTTTAACAGTAAAGAAATAGGTTCTTCTGACAGAGCTTAACTTAGATAATCAATTTTCTGGCAATAATATAACTAATGGCAAGACTTTATGTAAGATAACAAAATGATCGGACTGATGCAATCAACTTAAAGGGGTGATAGAATTAAACTGAGTTGTAACTTGACTCTAAAATGTAATTGTCTTTCCCACTAGAATTTTATGAATAAGAATGTTCCGTTCCTATTTTAAGTGGATAGAAATTGAAATAAAGAAAACATGAATAATATGAATAGAATGAATAGAATGGCCATTGAGACATTAAATTGGAACTGGGCTTTACCGTGGTCTTCTCGAATCTGTCCGCTCTTGGATGGCACTCGCTCTCTGGCTCCGTCGAAACGTCTGGAGGGGGGGGGGGGGGTGGACTCCTCTTCAGAAATGGCTGGTAGGTTTCTCTGCTAGGCTCCTTCTTCCATGATGAAATTTTTATACCGTTCTGGGCTGGCTTTTCTTTCTCAAACTAACATTAACTCTCTTAGCTATTGAATTGATTGAGCTGGTGCGCAGCTAGATGGAATATACTTAAAGATCCTCGGCATCGAGCTAACTCAAGAATTACGTGGTGTGAAACGTAATGGAAAACTAAACTTAAACAGGAGTTAAAAATACTAATTTAAAATTTCCCATCTGAATTCGTTTGAATTTCAGATAGAGGCCGAATTGGAAAATAATGAATATACGAGTAGGTGAACCGCACACCCGGTTCTCTTAAAATCAAAACTTCTACTACTGAAGATTCTTTCTCTGGAACTACTGACAAAACAGATCCAGTTTCCTTAACCAATCAAACGTTCGAATACACGCTAGACAATCACCAAAAGGTGATTCTTCAACCAATCAAGAACTTGGTAACATTTCTCAACTTATTTGAAATTTATCACTCACGTGACAATTAGTCACATCTGGCCATCTTCATCGTTCAAGGTTCACTCTTGTTTGTTCTTAAAAACATGTTACACTCCTTCATCCCGTCTCGAATTCGATCCTAACCACTTTTCCAACTCTGCCAATACTCTTGGGTCCTTGAACAAAAGTCAAAACAATCCTATTCTATAAGGTGTAACTGAATCCTTGACAATCCCCTTGCTGTTGACAGCAATTCTGGCACCGTTTAAGGGCTTCTTAAAATCGAGCAGAGAAAAAACATTTAAAATATTATTTATTATTTAATTCTTTACTATCTCTGAATCCGTTCTAAATCTTTCAAAAATGCTAAACTTACGATCCCATAAACAATCCTAACATGAATAAATTATTAAATTTGCATAATTAACGCTAATAAATTCTAAATTCTAAAACTGGCTAATTACTCATTCTCGAAATCCTACAATATATACAAGTTTACACACGGATATACACCAATTCAATACGTCTATACACCTATTTACACAAGTTTACACTTTTGTACACATCTGTATACAATATTTACACATTAATACATAGAGGTATACAAATTTACACACGTGTATACACCAATTTTTACAGGCTTACACACCTATTTACACGTGTATACTGATATTTACACAAGTTTATATTGGTATACCGACCTGCATTTGCATTTTATCATCTTTATAGACAAAATTCGCCAGCAGAAGATAGAACTCCAAGCTTGTAGGCAGAAAAAAGGATTTTAATGATAAATCTGTTGCTAAATTCTAAAATACCGATCGCCGTGTTCATAGAGAAACGACAGCTCTTGAACGGTAGACAACAATAGGAAGAGAAATGATATCTTTTTAAAAATTTTAAACATCAATTTAAAAAAAAAAGTCCTTTATTGATTTAAGAATACATTCAATTTCTAATGTACAATGCAATAAATTCATCATCACCTCAACAGAACTGATTTGCACAAAAACCAAGGGATTATTTTTATTGTAACCATTACATCGTTCTCAATATAAATCTGCAAGATTTCTTTTCCATTCCTTTGGATAGGCTAAATGGAAACTACTACGAGGAGCCTGAAGAGGAAGCCTCATATTTGTATCCTTGGCAATCTAAAAAACAGAAAAAAGTTACACTCCCTACAATAATGGAAACAGTGACATTTTATTTCTGTTAATATCATATTCGACCTCCGTGCTGAAATTAAGTCACCCACCCTTCTTACTTTCTATAGGGCTCCGATACACAGCTTTCAGTGTATAGATCCATTCTTGCTGCGAGAAAAACTAGCCATGTTGTTAGCAGTCGATAATAATGAATGCTGTTCAGTTGGAAATGCATTTCAGATCACAACGGGTAAAAAAAAATAAATAATCGTAACAATAATGAATAAGAAAACGTGTTAGCAAATAAATTTGGAACTATTAAATAAGAATAATTTACGTTAGAAAAAAGTGTAACTTACTTACATTCCTGTTTTCGTTCAATTTTTCTTGAACTGGTAAAATTTGAAGGAAGAAGACGAACAACGTCGGAGAATGGCTTATTCAACGTTGGGTATTTGAGGAAGCCTGTTCTCGCACTCAGAGTTGAAGAAACTATCTCTGCCGATAGATAGTCTCTAGATAACTTGTCCCATCCATTGTCATATTAAAGAGTAGTATTAGTTCTAATAATTTTGTATCAATCTTCTTACTAACACGAACGGCGAAATCGTCCCTATCGCTATCCGCCATGTTTTCGTAACTTGATTTCGTATCGTTGCCGGAAATGATTCCCATTTCCTATGACTTGGCTCGTAAAGCCGTGTTTAGCGCTGTTAGATGAGTCGGGGATTCGTAAACACTTGAAGATGGGTCGTACAACTTATCTACGAAGTACTGTATTCTTATAATCGAGTCAGAGAGCTATAACCTAATAAAATGAGTCCTATGATCTGGAAATTGCTGTGAGTGTACTTGGGTTTCCACCTGGAATCGCCATAAACGACGAGGATATTTTTAATTTCCTTCTCGTCCTTGTTCGATGGTTTTTTCTTTCCGAACCAGAGCTCTTCCGACGATTTTCTCCCTTCAAAAATCTTTTTCCCTGCGTATCTCTCTTTTCCCGTTCTGCGCATCAAGCCGCCTCTTCTTCTCATGATGTTGATGTCGACGAGCATCCTGACGTCACATCCATCCACCGCTCGGGTGATGACGTGAATAGATGCATCTCGATTTATGACGTCCGAAGTTGTCACAAGAATTTCTATCAGCCAAATACCGTGACACAAGGAATAATATGCATTACGATCAGTGGGAAAACTTAGGTTACGATACCTGTTGAAAACAATAATTCCACTATAAAAGATATGATATTATCAGCTGCCAAGAAGGAAAAAAATAACTGAATGCAAAGTATGATGTTGTGAGTGAGCAACGATAAAGAAATATTCGGCAGAAGAAAACATAACTCTTATAGAACGAACCAAGTTCCCTTTCAAACATGGGTACAGCATAAAGGGAGCATAGTCAAATTTGTAAACAGTTGCTACAAAATCAAAATACATGTATCTCAATCCTTGCTATTCGGTTGCCTCCGAGAGACTTTTTTCAAAAGCTGGAGCAACTGCATCAGCGTATTACAGGTAGTATTCGTCAATTGTTGCACTTATCGGAGATCTCATCAGCGTTCCTATCTGTATTTAAAGATGTCTTTGTTGAATTGGAAATAGTGAAAGAGCAAGGTTGACTGGGAAGCGGTTGAATAAATTAATGTTTGCTTGGGTTCATTAGAAGATAAATATTGTAGACTTTAAAAATATCCTTTTATATGTCATTATTAACATTTTTTTTTGAAACAAATATACTGTGGAGAAATAAGTGGACGTCTAGAGTGATACGGATACTTATGCGTTTATTACTGACGCGTTTCGGTTTTACACAATCTTCAACGGGCATTAACTACATTACGTATGTTCAGTCTTCGTTAAGTTAAGTTGTATTAAACTTAAAATATAATAGAGCTAAACAGTAGCAGCCCTAGAATATGAATAATCCATTTGCTGGAAGAAAAATGGTTTCGATTTTACGAAAATCGAAACTCAATGTTCCTCCTACGGGAAATCAAAATTTTAAACGATGATTATTATTAATTAAATTAAATAGGTTTTTCATTGAAACGTTAACGAAAGTCGATACTCACGTAGTCAATAAACCAGAGGCAGAGTTATCTAAAATACAATATTTTACCTGCGTGCAGAAACCTTGATTGTCTGATTTCTATCCCAAGATGCTTTGCGAAGTCAAGCTCGACGAATAAGTGTATGCCACTAAACAATGGCTTTCACTTCCTCTTGATTTAATTCCTTGGTCATGGTCTTTTAATCCTCTGGTCTGTGTCAACACCACCTAGACAGAAGGCCTGCGCACAGAAATGTCATACATTGTTACATTATCATCAAACGGCCAAATTTAGGGCTTATTATTGGTAGAAATACAATTAACAGTAGCCGCTTTAGTGTGATGTAACAATGTATGACGTTTCTTTGCGCAGGCCTTCTATCTAGGTGGTATTGTCTGTGCACTCTCGCATATTCCATTGTTGGAGGCTAACAATTGAACTTTTGTATTTACTGAAGAGTCGATTTTTGCTCCCTCTATTGCATGACTTTGGCTACAGCCCAAACATGACAATGTATTTTAAGTAGCGCGGCTAGCGACACGGTAGAACATGACGTCATGGCAAGTTCCTGTAACCGGCCGAGGGGAAACCAACTGCCCCCTGTAACCAAATAGGTTGGGGTATATATCAATTATTTACCCCCGGAGGGGGACGTTGTAGACAGAACGCCGAAGGCGTTCGAGTAACGGAAAACAGTGACCAATGAGCCTCATTGAATGAGGCCCGCAGGGCCGACGTGAGGCGCGAAGCGCCGAGAGTGGTAAAAGCTTGTTAAATTTAAACACGGCCTGCCAGATTGTAAAAGGCCTATGCGAAAGTCTTTTCTGCGCTCTCCCTTCCATTTTTCGCCATGACGTCATGTTCTGCCGTGTCGCTAGCCGCCAGTATTTTAAGCTTAGCCACAGCCCACTAGATAAAGGCCTGAGTGCTGTTTTCAAAGTGGCGGCGCTCGCAGGCGGATTGCCTGTGTGAAATAAGCTGAAATAAAAAAATTATTTCATAAATTTGCTTTAATCTTCTAACGAAATCTAAGTTTTTGAACTTGTTATTTAAATGGCTTTATGTTTCAATCAAACAATGGCAACATACGTGCAAATAAATATAGTTTTATTTCTTTCAAAGTAGAGCCATCTATGGAGGAAGAGAAAAAGCATCTTTTCTATAAAGAATTTCAAAAGCATATATGATGGTTTTAGAAATCTGCAAAAATTAGTTCCTGTAATAGATTAATTATTTTGGTTAGATTTTGTAAGAAAATTAAAGCAAATTTATGAAATCTTTTATTTCAGCTTATTTCACACAGACAGTCCGCCTGCGAGCGCCGCAATTTTGAAAACAGCACTCAGGCCTTTATCTAGTGGGCTGTGGCTTAGCAATGCATTACGTGTTCAGCAACAAATACTTAACATTAGCTGACAGTTTTGTTAGGTTGAACGAACGTTAAAATACATTAAGTTTGGGCTGTAACCAGATTCAAGCAATAGAGGGGTGAAAAATCGACTCTTCAGTAAAAACAGCAATCCAATTGTTGATTCCAACAACGGAATTCGTGCGAGTGCACAGACCAGAGGATTAAAAGACCATGCCTCGGTTAAACCATAGTCTTTTAATCCCCTGGTCTGTGCACAGGCATTGAATTCCATTGTTTTAATCCAACAATTGGATTGCTGTATTTACTGAAAAGTCGTTTTTTGCCCCCTCTCTTGAATGAATTTGGCTACAGCTCAAACATAACAATGCA
>JAHWFO010093553.1:0-21983 GCA_023313115.1 Rhysida immarginata
CGCATATCGTACAGGAACAGCCATTGAACTAAACTATCGTGAGTGTGCGGTATTATTCACAACTACCTTTATTCTTGATCCATTCTTCATTGAAAAGATACATTCCTAGGACCTGTCAAATGTATTGTGTCGCCTGTACGTATAAGGAGCTATGTGTACGCCTTTCGTTTTCTTGTAAGAACTTAACTGTGCGTGACTACTATTTAATGCAGTATGGGGCAGCATCACATGAGGTCGCCAAGTTAGAGATCCGCTTCGTGCAATCTTCACTGTCGAACGCATTATCTCCAGACGTTTTCCTATCCGAATAAAACTGTTAACATTACACCTTTCTCATGTGTTTGACCTTTCCTACGTTAATTTCTGTTGCTATTCGTACATTCTATATCATTTCCACTTTTTCGCTTATACGGCGCCACATTTTCGCCTCTTCACCTAAATATGAATTTTTGTCTTTGCATCGTCTCATTCAATCAGAGGTTGATTCTTGTTTACGTAAACAAATGCTATTGAAACTGTATGGGCCATCATCTCTTGCTTATGTATACTGACCTTGAATATTGGCTACGGAATGGGCACAGAGCCATGGATATGAATAGAAACTGGATCGCTCACGCCTATGGGCTGAACGTTGAAGATGCGTAACCAAAAAGATAATCGGAAGTCCGGGGTCTAGGCAATAGTACACGATAAGAACGGGGAGAATTCTTTCTGCTGTACCACGTATTTCATAGGCTTGGCTAACGAGAGGAGTATCAAGAAATTCATCTGTTTCAAATTGCTAACGACAGGAGGACTAAGAAAATATTGAATAAATATACTTGAAATAACATATAACGGGAAATATATCTTTTTATTTTAGTATAATGTAATACACTACTGTTTATAAAAATCGCAACACCCTGATGGAATGGTCTAATCCATATGCAATTTGCAATATTTGCATACAATGAATCAGAGTATAAATGATTAGATTTTCAGAGTAATTGCTTGAAAGAACACCATGCTTCGATGACGACGAAGGGTACCATATCAACAGCTGACAGACTTTGAAAGAGGACGCATAATTGGTCTGCGTGAAGCGGGATGGTCGTATCGTGACATTGCTGCTCGTGTAGGACGTAATGCAACGACAATTATGCGTGCATGGAGGCAGTGGAGCGAAGAGAACAGGGCACACCGAAGACCAGGCTCAGGAAGACCCAGCACGACGACACCGCGAGATGACAGACACCTCTATCGCATGTGTGTAGCAGATCGTACAGCCACTTCCACAGTGTTAGCACAACAGTGGGGTGCTACAGTAGGCAGGACAATGTTCACCAGACATGTCCCCAATCGAACATGTGTGGGACAGGGTTGCTCATCGATTGGCTCGTCAGACTCCTGCAGCAGCAACTGTGGATGAACTGTATACCCGTGTAGACAGAGCATGGCAGGACATTCCCCAGGCCCTTATTCAGAGCTCGTTTGACTCAATGCCACGACGTTTAGAGGCTGTAATTCCATCCCACGGTGGTTTCACCCGATACTAATGTGACAATAAAACGCATTGTATTGACCTGAAAATCTAATGGTTTCTTTTCTGACCCATGATATGCAAATGCTCCAAATTTAATGCAGATTGGGCTATTCCATCAGGGTGTTGCGATTTTTATAAACAGTAGTGTAGTTACATCACCTTCGGTAGGGTATTGTTAATCATATTTCTACCAATAATAAGCCCGGAATTGTCCTTACCGTAGGTGATGTAACAATGTATGATTTTTCCGTGAGCAGGCTCTCTCTTTAGGTATTGCCTTAGTGCGATCTATGCGGCACCTGGCGCGATCTGTTTTCCTTAGCTTCTCGAAACAATGGAAAATGGCCGAAACTCGATGACCATGTATATCTATAGACCCAGGTTAGTAGCAATTAGCTTTGACAACAGCATGTCTAACAGAATTCAGATGATGATAATCTTAAGCCTAACAGCAGTTTATTCTTGATAAAAATTAGCTATGGTTAACAATTGCTATGGACATTACGAGTCGTTAGATACTCGCATATTACATGCCACATCTTAACATTAAAAGTTCCCATTGGTACTGTAATGGTACCATTATAACACCCTACTAATTATACTAAACTAATTTTGTCCACCATTAATTACTCATTATATTCATTCAAGACATGTTGTTTGATATATTACATGCTATATTTTAGCATTGAAAGTTTTCAATGGTACCATTAGAATACCTACTACTAAACCAATTCCGAGTATCAATAATTATTCGTTATATTTATTCACTGACTCATCACTAATTCTCCCATTTTCCATATATGTGGGAAGTTGAAATTTCGTTCAACTTTGTAATCAGATGAGTACGGGGCATGGTCGATGTTCACCACCTGCCTGCTCGTAATTTTAATTTATCTGTTTTGAAGTTTTTATTCAAAAGGAAGTGGCTATTATAATGAATGCAGCAAACAATGCTGCAATATTCGATCAAATGATGAATGCATTGAAATGACGCGCGCTGGCGGAAGGATTCAATTTACGAGGGGTGATCCAAAAGTTATGTCGCGTATTTTTTTTCTCTAAAATCGTGACCGGGAAAGAAATAAACACATGTACATTCGATAGAACAATTCAACTTTTATTTTTCTACATAATCTCCAAGCCGATTGAGGCAACGATCCCAGCGGTGGACAAGGTTTTCCACGCCCTGTCGATAAAAGTAGCCCGGTCGAGTGTGGAACCAGTTGCGAAATGTTGACCGCCCAGTGACTTCTTCAACGGTCCGAAGATATGGTAGTCACTGAGAGCGAGGTCCGGGCTGTATGGAGGATAAAGGAGCGTTTCCCAGTTCCATCGCTGCAACAGGTCAGTGACCCGTTTCGCTCTGTGGGGACGTGCGTTGTCGTGGTGCAGCACGATGTCCTCCATTGCCAAGTCAGGTCTTTTCGCGTATGGCCGCTCGAAGATTCCTCAATATGCCTCTGTAGCGTTCAGAATTGACAGTGGTAAGCGGTGGAAGAAACTCAAGCAGTATCGGGCCACGGCTTTTTTGTTCTGGGACATGAGGTTTGTTTCCAAACCTCCGATTGCATCTTGGTTTCGGGCGTGAAATAGTGGACCCATGATTTATCGCCTGTGATGATTCGTTCTAAAATATCCTGACTCTCTTCCTGGTATCGGGTGAGATGCAGCAAACAAGCATCGAAACGAGCACCTTGATGTTCGGCCGCTAACTCTCATGGCACCCATCCGCATGACACATTGCGAAAGCCGAGCTGCTCGTGAACAATGGCGTACGCCGTCTCAATTGAAATGTCCAACGTTGCAGCAATTTCTCTCACGGTAATCCGCCGGTTCACCCGCACCTGTGTTTCCACAGCGGCAATGTTGCTGCCAGTCATGGATTCCCGCGGCCGGCCAGAACGATGTTCGTCCAACAGGTCCTCTCGTCCTTCTTTAAAAGCCTTGCACCAACGTTGTACTGTTCGGAGCTGCACGATACACCTCCGCACACCGACACGATGGATATCGGCAGTCCTTATGGATATCGGCAGTCCTTTTGCTCAAAGAAAACGCATAACACTCCGCCGCTCAAAAGACGAAGCGGTTGCGAAAGGAATGCTCCTAGCTCTGATTGGTCGTTCAAATGCTCACAAAACACGTCACGGAAGAGCCTGAAGAACGTGGCGTCGCATCGCGATGACATCGTTCATGATCTTGATGTTTGATGTCGCGTCTCGAATCGCATAGTCAAGTCGAGAACCTCGTTATCCTCGATATGGCGCCTGTCAAGTCTTTCTCAACATGTGCAATATGTGATAAGGAGTTCAGTAAAAAGTGCAAATTCAATAGGCACATGTCTTCAATTCACCGTGTATCAGTTGGCGCTACAAAAAGAAGAAAGTGTGCCCGGTGTTCACACGAAACTTCAAGTCTCTCGGAGCTTCGACAGCATTGTGTGGAGAAACATAGTTATATTGAAGACAAAAAGATCCTCGAGATTAAAACCATGGAAGGTACAATTCTTATTTTAATTGTCTAATGTGTATATCGTTAGAAGTATTTGCTTTTTAGTAAATGTTTAAGTGACTGCTCTAATATATCTTAACATCAAAAAGAGCACTCAAATTTGTAGGATCTATTTAATAGGGATTTAATTATCACTTTAATTTAAATTAATTTCTTATGAACTCTTCCACAATTTGAGTGGTGCTATTTGTAACTATAAAAATTTCTAATTAAATTTCTGGTACCTAAAATTCACTCACAAAGTTATAGAAGTTTTCATAATAAAGCTACTTAGAATTTTATTCTCAGTAATAACATTAGTTTACTTTACATTCAGAGTTTATTTCTTGGAAACAAAGAGAAGAAATGGAAGCAAGGCAGTTCGTTCTAAATACTGGAGCAAAATCTCTACCAGGAGGTGAAAAAAAAACTTTATTATTCCTGCCGACGTTCTGGGGAATTTGTTTCAAAAGGAAAAGGAAAACATTTATTGAAATCCCAAGGTTCATCCAAACTTGGGTTTCAGTGTTTGGCATCAATTGAAACCACTAAAGATGATTATGTCACTGTAGTGTACCAAAAAAACCATTTTGGCCACAGTGTTGATTGGCACACACAGTTCTCAGTGACAGTGACAAGGCAAGCATCGCAGGTTAGTTACAGAACTTGACTGAATATAATATTAAAGATGATGCAGTGTTTATAGTTTTACTCTTTTTCACAGAAAAACCCGCGCTTGGAGTAACAATGCAAAAGAATTTTGATGACATAAGAGATTCAGTGTCGGGTGATCTAAGCCGGATTCATCTGCTAACACGGCAAGATTTACGAAACATACGAAAAGAATACAACGTATTTCAGAATCACATGAGAGCAGACATTCATGACAAGTTGAGTGTTGCTATTTGGGTGCAAATGATGCAAAAAACACACACAAAATCTGATTGCCCAGTTTTGTACTTTAAACAACAAGAAAATTCTGATGCATCAGAACTTCTAAATAAGGAAGATTTCATGATAGTCATTATGCTATAACCACAGCAAGAATTATTGAAGATGTTTGGTGAGAAAAAAATATGCATAGACTCCACTCATGGGACAACAGGATACGATTTTCAGCTAATTACGATTCTGACAATTGACGATTTTGGAAATGGATTTCCTTGCGCTTACTGCCTTAGTAACCGGATAGACACAGCGGCAATGCTTGTGTATTTCAATGCCATCAAACAGAGAGTTGGAAATATCAACACAGAAGTGTTCATGTCTGATGATACCGAAACATATTATAGTGGATGGAGTTCAGTTATGGGCAAACCAGGGAAACGATTATTGTGCATATGGCACGTGGATAGAAATTGGCGAGATAACATTCAAAAAAAATTCAGAGATAATATTGCAAGGTTGGGCTTATAAAACTGTGCGCACACTTCTTGAAACAACTGATACAGAAGAATTCCAAGAACTGGTGGGGCATTTCAGAACCGCAATGGAACAACCAATGACAGAGGATTTTTTAAATTACTTCAATCATTACTATCTTGAAAGACCAGAAATGTGGGCTTATTGTTATAGGCAGCATTTGGGACTTAATACAAACATGCACATTGAGTCTTTACACAAAGTTTTGAAATATTGTTATTTAGATGGCAAAAAAAACAAAAACTAGTGTATTTCTGCTTTGATGAAGATGACTATAGATAAATTGTATGGCAGAGTAATAAAATTGGTAAAGGGAAGTACATCATCAAAATTGTCTAAGATACACAAGCGACACAAAGCTGCCTTAACCTTTTCAAAAGTGGACATTGTAAAAGAAAATACAGAGGAAATTGCATGGCTGGTAAGTTCAAAATCAGTTCAAGAAGAGAAATATGTTGTACGGCCAGAAGGTGATAACTGTAGAAGTGCTTGCAGATTAATTTGTTCACTCTTTCAAAGATGTGTCCATGCATATACAGGTATTGGACATTGAAACTGAAACACCTGGTAGAAATCCAAAATCTTTATTTAATAAGGTGTTGGGGCACCGTGGGCAGCCAGCACAGCAGTAACACGTCTTGGGAAGGATCGGTAGAGGTCCTGCACAGTTTGCACTCCAAACCATTACTGATCCACCCATTACTGATCCACCTCCGTGTTTGACTGTGGGTGCCAAGCAGTCTGGGTTGTAGGCATCAGAGGGGCTCCTCCAGACGAATACCCTCCCTGTTGTTTGGAAGACAGTGTAGCTGGACTCGTCCGAGAATATGACGCGTTTGAGGTCATCCAACGTCCAGGTTTTATGCGTCCGGCACCACTGAACCCGCTTGGAGGCATTTGTACTACTGATGAAAGGCTTTGGTATAGCAACCCTGCCATGGATGTTGGATTTATGCAGGTAAAGACGGTAAAGGTTCCTGGAGGTGTGTATTCATTCCTGCGGTGATTTCTGTTGCGGTGGTTTTCCACTTTCGTGCAACAATCCTGGTCAATGTCCTGACGTCTCTTTCCGACAACTTCCGGTTTCCCCTGCAGTTGCTCCTCCTGGACGTGGTTCGTCCTTCCTGTTCATATGCACACATCACCCTGGACACTGTAGCACGTGACACATCACAAAGTATGGCAGTTTTGGACACAGATGCACCTGCTAGACGCGCCCCAACAATCTGCCCTCTTTTGAAGTCGGTTATGTCTCCCATTATAGCGCTCTGCACAGACAATTTGAAGCTTACTATCGAACTTTTCTACTGGAGTGACTACCAAGACCTCTGACACGTGATTCATTGATATGCATACGATTAATTACCTAGCAGAAGGTTCTATTCAGCCCTGGGGGTATCCAGTGCTATTTGCGAAGGTGTTTCAGTTTCAATGTCCAATACCTGTAGCTGCACGTGCATTGATTATGTAATACATTTCAATATGTGCAAACATATTCATGCGGTTATACTGTACAACAAAGAACATGACCTGAGCAACAAATCGAGCCAGACACTGTTGCAGCTGAAACGTTGTCAGCTGAGGCCAATGATGAATCTGTGACCAGTCCATACTATATTCTCAAAGACATAAAAAATATGACTTTGCCATCTCTTAGCTGTACTTTGAAAAATAACGTTTTGCATAAGCTTAGAGAGGCTGCCGGAAAAATAGAAGGAGATAAGGTGCCGACAAAATCTTTAGAACAATTGGACAAAAATTTAAGTCCGTGGTTGCTTGCTGCTGGTGCAAATGAAACATCAACATTCATACAAAATTTAGAAGTAGTCAATGAACCTACAAATAAAAATGTGCAGAAACAATTTAGATACAAGTCCACTAAAAAAGTAAGAAAAAATGAAACCAACCGAAGCCCAAAAAGAAAATATTAAACAGATGTTGTCTACGCCAGATTGTGACATCTTAGAAGTAAACACTGATACTGACCATTGTTATAATTGTTATATATACTATGAAAATTGGATATATTTTGCTATAAATATTTTTTCCCTACAAATGACACTTAATAAAATTAATTAAATATGTTTAACATCTTTAAGTTTATTTAATTAAATCACTTTTTTCGAAAAGGTGACATGTACAAAAACGTAAGTTTTACAGCAGACATAAAAAAACTGTTAGTTACGTAAACTATAAAAATATTAATGGTTCTACTGTTACTGTGTGAAAATATAAGTGCTTAAATATAGATACTCAACACTGGTTAATATATTGTGTGTTTAAATAAAAATAATATTTGTAACGTCTTCAAACTAAACTAGCACAACTGTATCACTGGAATTGTAAAAAAAATGCTAAACATATGACACAAAGAACGGATATGAGCTATAAACAAATTCGGTGATTAATAAGTTTCTTTTATGATTTTTTATGATTTATTCATTTTTCTTGGCGTTAAAAGTAATGAAATCGGGTCAAGAAATTTTTTTTAAGACTTCCCCAAAAAGTCACTAAATTGACTTTCAGAAACTCTGTAGACACCCTGTGCACAGTAACTTTTGAATCACCCTGCATTACAAATATGTACAAAAATTAGAGAATATCCTACGATATTATTATAGTGCTATGACTTATATGACTCTTTTTTTCAATAATGGTATGTACTGTATACAAATCATAATTATTGTTGAAAAATAGGAAAGAAAATTCCACAGCCTAGGTTCGAACCAGGAGCCTACTGCTCATCGTGCAGATGCGCCAACCAATTGCGCCATTGCGAACATAGAAACATTAACGCTATCTACATGTCCTTAGGGCTGGTTGGAGCTCGTGTTGGAGCAGTACCCACTTCGCAGGGCGGGACTATCTTTCCTACTGGCATGATATTCGTTGAAGAATAATTATTGAATGATCTTAAGAGGGTTTTTTTTCACGCCAAACCTCTGATGTTTAAATTATTATTGAAAAATAGGAAAGAAAATTCCACAGCCTGAGTTCGAACCAGGAACTTTCTGCTTACCGTGGAGACGCGCCAACCAATTATTTTTCAACAATAATTTAAACATCAGAGGTTTGGCGTGAAAAAAAACCCTCTTAAGGTCATTCAATAATTATTATTGCAATAATGTTTGTGCGCTACTCTTTAATTTGTACTACATTTGTAATAGGCTATACCTCATTATTATTATTAACATTGATTATGGTTTTTTTTGTTTTTTTTCCCTGAGTGGATGCCCCCTTACCGTGGGTCAGGGGTTTGGGTGCTTCAGAGATTCTATGAGCTATGCTGTTGTAGCACGGCTACTTTAGGGTCACCCTTACCAGAAAGGTCATGGTTGAGAAGTGAGACGAAGAGTATCCAAACAAACATATATCTCATGATGTCGACGAATGGGAAAATTCATACTGCATCGGGTGTGGCGCAGGTTAAAGTCACCCGCGTTCGGGAGTTAGGCAGAGGCTCTGGTTCGAAAAGTAGTCGACAGTCTCCCGGCTGTTATCTCGGAGCAATGCCTCCGAGAAGCCCCACCAGTGCACTCGCTATGCGCTTGGGGAAACGGTTGGGGGCAGCGCATGCCTTTACCCAGGAGGAGAAACGGGTAAAGCGACAACGGGATCGGGTGCTGTCAATTGGCACTTGGAACGTATTCTCCATGACAGGAAAGGAATCAGAGTTAGTGGAGGAAGCCAAACGGTATCGACTGGATATCATAGGTATTACCTCTACGAAACGTCCGGGTTCTGGAACTGTGGGCTTAGAAGGAGGGTGGAAGCTTTTCTACTCTGGTGTAGACCCTAACATGACTGCCCAGGCGGGAGTGGGGATACTCACAAGTATGTTGCAGATTGGACCCCCTTAGGTGGAAGACTGTGTCTCCTGAGGCTTCAGATAGGGAAACGGTCTCTCTCTCTATTCGTTGCATATACTCCGAATGCAGTCACAGTGTACCCACTTTTTCTAGATGAAGTTGATGCTGCTCTTAGCAGGAGAGGGAGCGCAGATTCTGTCATCCTGATGGGCGACTTCAATGCACACGCAGGAGCTGATGACCAAACGTGGAAAGGCGTGATTGGGAGGAATGGTGACCCCGATTTAAATGCGAATGGGAGGTGCTTGTTGGATCTCTGTTGCAACAATGGACTTTCCATCACAAACACCTTCTTCCAGCACAGGGATGTCCATAAGTATACCTGGTGCAGGGATGCAATGGACCAGAAGTCACTGATTGATTTTGTAATTGTTTCAGCTGACTTATTCCGATCAGTGTTGGATACTCGTGTGAGAAGAGGGGCAGAACTATCAACTGATCACCACCTTGTTGTCTGCACTTTGCGGTTCTCTGAATCCTTGCCAACCAAGCGAAATACTAGGTTCAGACAAACTTGGCGCATCAAATGGGAGGCATTGGAGGATAGAGCTGTGAGGAAGACCTTTGAAGATACATATCTTCAAATTTCAAAGAACTACCCAGTGATCGTGGTGCTGTTTAAAACTGCTGTGATTACTTCGGCTGCATTGTGCTGTGGTCGTAAGCGGCTGAGCGTGGCGCAGGACGGTGAGAAAAGGACTGCGTGGTGGAACGGTGAAGTCCAAGAAGCTGTCAAGGCAAAGAAGGAAGCCTATTTGCTATGGCTTGCAAATAAGTCAACTTCGAGTCCAGTGCGGTACACTGAGGCGCGAAAAGCAGCAGCAAAGACAGTATCAACAGCTAACGCCAAGGCCTGGGAGAAGTTCGGGGAGAAATTGGAGGCAGGTTATGGTTCGGCAAACAAGGTGTTCTGGCAGACCGTGCGCCGCCTCCGTGGAAAGAAGTCTCTTTCATCACAAACTATTAAGAGTTCAGATGGGAGGCTTCTGAAAACGGAGGAGAGCGTATTGCATAGTGGAAGGAATACTTTGCATCTCTTCTTAATCCGGTGACAGCAACAACTGAGGCATACGAGGTGCACCTTGGAGCGGAGAATAGTCACGGTAGTATCACTGAAACAGAAGTCAGATGGGCAATTAAGTCCCTGAAGACTGGCAAAGCTGCAGGTGATGATGAAATCCGGTCCGAGATGTTAAAGGCCTTAAATCAGGATGGTATCCTGTGGCTGACTCGAGTGTGTCAGGTTGCTTGGATATCTGGACAGGCCCCTAAGCAATAGCAGACAGGAATTGTGATCCCTATCTTCAAAAAGGGAGATCAGAGAGACTGCAACAATTATCGAGGCATCTCTTTGCTCAGCATTCCTGGGAAAGTGTACGCTAGGTGTCTGGAGAAGAGAAGTCGGGAAATAGTCGAGTCCAAACTGTCGGGGGAGCAGTGTGGTTTTCGACCTGGCCGAAGCACGACGGATCACATCTTTGCTCTACGGCAAATCTTTGAGAAATCCTGGGAGTATGCAAAAGTGGTCTACGCTTGCTTTGTGGACCTCGAAAAAGCATATGACAGAGTTCCTCGGGAGAAGCTCTGGCAGGTGTTTCAAGAGTATGGAGTGGGTGGGCAATTACTGGTTGCTATCATGTCTCTGTACGAAAGCTCTAAGATGTGTGTCCGGATAAATGGCATTAAGTCAAGACCGTTCACCGTGGGTGTTGGACTCCGCCAAGGGTGCGTACTGTCGCCCCTCTTGTTCATTATCTTTATGGACTGGATAGACAGTGGCAGCCGAGGCGATGAGCGTGTTTGTGTGGGCGATTGCCTGGTGGAAAGGTTGCTCTTTGCTGACGACCTCGTCCTGCTTGGGTCTTCTCGCACGAACCTTCAGCATGCACTAGACCGGTTTGCAGCCAAATGTGAAGAAGCTGGGATGAAGATCAGTGTGGCTAAAACCGAGGTTCTGGTCCTTTCAAGACAGCCTGCTCAGTGCTCTCTCCATGTTAGGGGAGCCTCATTGAGAGAGGTGGAGAAATTCAAGTATCTCGGGATTGCATTCACGAGTGATGGATGGCAGGAGAAAGAATTGGATGCTCGGATCGGTGCAGCAAGCTGTGTCAGACGTGAACTGTGGCGATCCGTGGTAACGAAACGCGAGCTGGGTAACAAAGCCAAGCTCTCCGTCTTCAAATCTATCTTTGTCCCCATTCTCACCTATGGTCATGAAGCTTGGGTAATGACCGAAAGAGTGCGATCGCGGGTACAAGCGGCTGAAATGAGATTTCTGAGAGGTGTGGCAGGTGTTACCCTACTAGATAGAGTGTACAGCAGCACAATAAGGGAATCTTTAGGTGTTGAGCCGCTACTTCTCCGCATTGAGAGATCTCAGTTGCGCTGGTATGGCCACGTGATACGGATGCCGCAAACTAGTCTTCCTAGGCAGTTGTTATTTTCCAAGCCGGTGGGTAAAAGACCAAGGGGTCGGCTTAGAACCAGGTGGCTAGACTACATGGAGAATCTGGGTTCGAGTCGCTTGGATATTACCAGGGAGGACATGCGCCTGATGGCGGAAGATCGCGATCGCTGGAGATCCTGCATAGGGCTGCTGCCCCCGCGACCCTAACGGATAAGCGGGTTTGAAAAGTAAGTAAGTATGTTTTTTTTTATTAATGCTTTGTTAGAAGCCATTATCATTATTGCAGTTTATTATTTGGAATAAAATTAGTTCAGACTTTTAGCATTAATTGTAAAACCTGCACTACCACTACACTGAACTTTTTTATACATAATTTTAATACAGTGGAATGAACAAAACGAAAAGAGGAGGGCTGGTGGGAAAAGAGAAAGAGCGAATACGCTGGGGGAAGAGGGGGAGGGCACCGAAACACAATGACCGCATTTTCTGTTCTGGTATAGTTGAAGAAAATGTAGCGTTTTTTGAATTGTAGATCATTTTCGTCATTCCTAATATTCATCCTATCCAATATTTACTGCTTGAAGTAAAGAAAAAAGTGCTTAACACGTAGCATTTTTCCACTATGCGATGCGGATCCAACATGTTGGCTGTTTCGATAGCGGGCAGCCGAAGGCACGTCCGTGACGTGTTTTGTGAGCGTTTGAACGACCAATCAGAGCTAGGAGCATTCTTTTCACAACCGCTTCGTCTCATAAACACTGAAATGAGAGCCGCCATCTTATTTGAACTGTCACGTCGCTAGTGCTTGGCGGATGCACACGACACTAACAGGAAACTTTAACAATGAACCAAACTAACTCAAATCTGCCGTCATTTTCGAGAAAAAGAATACGCGACATTACTTTTTGATCACCATTCGTAGCTTCCAATTTCTCCGTCAGTTCCACATTCGCTCTCTTTGAAAGTTAGAATGTCACATGAAATTTACTATTTTTTCAATAGAGCTTTTACAGCACGTGACCATATAATGCACTGTGGGTTTGGATCATTGTTTAGCAGGTCAGCCATGTTGGATAACAAAAACGCTTTTGCACGTTATTCGCTATGGCAAGGTCAGCGTATTATACGAATCGTCCAAACAACAATACTCAACAACAATACTTAACCGATTTCTTGAGTGAATGCGATGATTGGAAAAAGCGAAACTAGAGAGTAACGACTTTTTTTGTGATCCATTATGGCGGCATTGACGTCATGATGACGCGTAGTGAAAAAGCCCTATCGTCTACTTTGCGCTATTTAAGGTTTAAATCGTCTTGTGGGGCGACTCAATCGAAAATTCAAGCCTGTTTGTGTGCGTTGGTTGGTGCTGTTTATCAGGGTACGTAGCATGGTAAATCCGTGTGGCCCCTAGACAGTTATCATGTTCTGACCCTAGACGAAAGCCATCTCGGCTTCTTCTTAGAAGGAATAACGGACCTCTGTGCTTCAACGTCGCTCAATTCACACAGTTTGCAACACAGAAAAACGCACTGTGAATGCTGTTAAGAGAGAATGATGCCGTTCATCAGTATCATCTACCTCGGCAAATATGCATTTCCGGATATATGCTCATATGATCCTTCTTTTATTCCCATTCGTGTCAGAAATCACCTCCGAAAGTTTGTCCCCTAACTTATTTACCCTGTATAAGAAATGATAAGAAATGAATGAATATATCTATCTACTATTACTAAAATCCAAGCTCTCTGATTTTGGTCCCTTTATTTTAGCAAGTCATACCCCGGAACCACCTTTTGTTTATGGATCCTTCTGGCCGTGTTGGGGTTTTTTTATCCTAATTTCGGGGTTTTTTCCATAAAAAAAATTTAAAATTAAATTCATTTTCCCTTCATCTCTATGGAATTTTGGTTTCGTGATGCAGTTTGTGACGTCATGTTCGTTTGCCAATGGGTTTCGTTTGTTGGTGTGGTGATCGTCAATTAGCGTATTACCACCATAGTAACGTAACTATACAATTGTTGGAAATAAAACAACAAAGCATAGAAAGAAAATTTAAAAAAAAATTGTTGTAAATAAAGCAACAAAGCGTGGAAAGAGAACCTTTATGAAAATTATTATCGCCAAAGGTATACTCGTAGCCCTCTTTCTCGACAGACCCTGGCGCGGAAAATTCACCTGATCATCTTACAAGGAGACATTACGACCTCGGAATTTTAGTTTAATACGAGACTTCGTATAGTTGTAGTGTACCTTTAGGATGTTAATATACTTAAATATTAAGGCGCACTGATTAGCCAATTTTGAAAAACAGACAGTTTAAAGGTTCGAGCACCGAAAGTTTTCCTCTTTGATTGTAAGTGATCCGATAGCTCAGACGGCAGCGTGGTTGCTACCATGGATGAAGAAAAGATGGATGGGACACTCCTATGCGTCGAGCGTGAGTTTTTTTTCAGTGGCGCTCTCTGTGGATTTGCGTAGTACTAAACCAAATCTGTCTGGGAAATAAAGAAAAATAGTTTCAGTTTCTGCTTTGCGTAGTACTAAAGCGAAACTTCACCACCATCGTTTCGATTTGCGTAGTACTAGAAATTTTTTAAAAAAGAAATTCATATATTAAGTGTCTTTTTAAGATACAAGTGTGCTTAGCAAGTTTTTTAATATTTTTTATTTTATTGTTTTTAGTCTATTTTTAATTTTATTAATCAATCTAAGCAGATGATTATATTTAGTACTACGCAAAGCTCCAGATGTCGCCCCAAAATCAAACTCACTGGGGACGGCAATGGAGTGTCCCATCCATCTTTTCTTCATCCATGTTGCTACTCACAAATCAAATTATTAGTGTGAGGTGGCGGGTTCGAATCCCAGTTGTAACAATTTTTTTTTCTTTTCCCAAATAATTATTCAATATATTTACAAATCTATTTGTGACAACCAACTTTTTTCACAAAATTTTCCTTTTCTCAAAATTTTATATACTTATTTTTATTGTTACAAGTGTCTACGGAGTAATGAAGTATTTTCTGCAAAAGATTTTGTATAGAATCAACATTTTAAAAGCAATGACTATTTTATTTATTATTTTATTAAAAAAAAATTATTTCGAGGCTACCTGACATATTTATCATATAGTGCACAAGGTAGGCAGAGCGCAGAGAGGCACGTGAGAAGAGGTTTGGAATGTTCTAGATCTTTCTCGCGCAACTGGCTCTCGTCAATTATGAGCGGAGGTTTGCCAAGCCGTTACAAAAAAAGCCGTTTTTAATTGTGAAGCAATAATGGTTTTTTAATCATAAAACAGCTAATAAAAACGTTTTTCTGTGAAAATGGAGAGCGGAGAATTTGCTGGCTCTTTGGGAATTGAAGAGAAAATTGACGAATATATGAACAGCGAAGTTTCGAAATTGCGATTGAAGGATGCAGTAGTATATTTTGAAATATTGCTCCATGAAAATAATATGATTGCATCAGAATCGTCAACTATAATTTCTCACGAAGCTATGATAATGGGACAGCAACTCTATGAACTTACATTAGAAATGCTGGATGAATAAATATTTGTAAATGAAGAGGCATTGATTCATGTGAATGAAGATTGTGAACCAGTATCTTGTCAAGAAATTGAAGATCTTTCATCGGACGATTATAAACCAGAAGAGAAAAAGAGCAGAGAAATAGAGTACGTTCCTTTGAACTATAAAATAAAAGTTATTAATATTGCCAAAGTACATCCTACGTGGACCTTGCAAACTTTGAAAAAGAAAGGATGTCGACGTTTGAAAAAGATGGAATATTTATTCCAGTGAGAAAAATAAGTAAAAAAAGGCGGAAATACGTTTGATAAATATTCAATTATTGATTCCTGGACTTATGACCGTTTTGTTGAAGCTAGAAAAAAAAGTTGGTTGTCACAAATAAATTTGTAAATATAATATATTGAATAATTATTTGGGTAAAGAAAAAAAATACTGTTATAACTGGGATTCGAACCCGCCACCTCACACTAATAATTTGATTTGTGAGAAGCAACCACGCTGCCGTTTGAGAAGCAACACCATCTGTCTAGGTGGTGTTGGCCAGGGCCTGTCTTTCTCGTGGGCTACGAGGTATACTGGACGTGTATCATTATGATTACGCTCTCTGCTGGTGGAATATGAGCGACGAATTCTGGCCAACAATTATCTTAAAAGCGGATGAGGGCATCCTATGTAAATAAATATGTTATTTATATGTTTATAGTAATATCCGTCCCATTCATGTATATGGCAAATCTGTATTTCCTAATGAATATAAAGCCCAAAGACTTATCGTGGAGCTTTCAATGCGACAGAAAGACACCAATCACTGTTTTACCCTTTTGTGGCAATCACTATGTGGCTCTACTCCTTTTAGAAGGAAAGTCATGGCAGAAACTAAAATACACATATCATTGTCAATTTTTATGCAATGAGGATAGAGTTGCTTTTAGGCTTTTAGCAATAGCAGAGAAATTGACATTCCTAAGAATGAATAACGATTTGAGAATCAAGAGGTTATGGTTATTGACTAAAAGTTCTTTTGAATGTTTTCAGACGTGTCAGAATATTTATACAAGAAATGTTCACTAAAGAAAAGCTCAATAAATTTTTTTTTCTTCCCCCCCCCTTGAAAAAAAGTGAAAATATCCGCATAAATCCCGATTTTAATCATTAAATTAATTATTAATTAAAATAATTAAAAACCGAATCCGTTAAAGGTGATTTAGGTGTATCTCTCACAGAAACCGAGTCTATAAAGGAGACAGACAGACAGCACTTAAATTTATAATAGTGGATGGACGGATGTATGGATGGATTATTATTTTTTATTATTTTTTATATTATTATTATTATTATTATTATTATTATTATTATTATTATTATTATCATCTTTTCTTAGTTCAAGTTAGCTCCAGTGTGCATTTAATTACTGTGTTGTCTTTACTAATATTTACTTGCTCAGTCGTAATTTTAACAGTTTTATTTTCATCAACCCCGCTTTGGGCTTTTGCCTGTTAGGGGATAAGATTGGGCCTTTCTCTCCAATTTTTCTGGTCGGATTCTCCTGTTATTGTTCGTTATTATTATTATTTTTATCAAGTACCGAAAGGTGTTAAATAGTGAATGTAAAATTGCTCTCTGTGTGGAGAAACATGTCAGTCTGTCTGTCTGTCTGTCTGTCTATCACTCTAACTCCTCAAAGGCTATGAAAGATTTTCAAAATCTGTTTTCGTCAGTTAATGAATATAGTTCACGGCACGAAACAATCACAAACATTATCTAAATCAGTTCAATGGCACGTGCATAAATGGTACCTTCATGACCCCATCTAGCAATTTGCAATGGAAGAGATAGTAAGTAATATATCAAACAAATCGTCAAGACGAGCTATAAGCGGTTATTAATTACTGTTTTCACCAATTAATAAATATGGTTCGGCGCATGAACCAGTGTGAAGGTGGTCGTAATCGATACAATGACACGTGCTCTAATGGTACCCTCAAAAATTTTCAATGCTAAGATATAGCATGTAATATATCAAACGACTCGGAAGGACCTGTTATGAACGAATATATAAGAATAATTACAAAGTTCGAAGATGGTCGATATTTATTCAGGGGTACATGTGCTAATAGATTTCTACCACTGGAAACTTTCAATGCTAAAATATGGCATGTAATATATCAAACTTCTCTACCACTTGGAATGATGTGTCATGAATGAATATAGCGTAAAAGTAATGATAATCCAAATTGGTTCAAAGATACTTGGTTTAATGGTATCATTATGATCTATTAGAAACTTTCAATGTTAACATAGGGCATTTGAAAAATATGGTTCCGCGAATGGTTTAGTTTAGCCTTTCGGTACTTGGTTATGTCATTCCTTGATGGTTTAGTAGAGGCAAGGCAGGCAGGCTTACAGCTTGTGAAGTTTATGTTTTGAGAATTATAGGTATTCTTGGAAGAAATGGATATATTTAAATAATTACCTTTGAGAATCATTCCATTTTATATTGGTTTGTCCTAACCACGATGTAAGAATAAACCGTCCTTTTATTTTTACACCGTGGTCCTAACTAATTCATTACTTATTTTCTGGAACTCAATGACGTTCATCCATGCCACCAGCTTCCCCGGCACCGAAGTTTTAGTCAGGTCGTGGACAAATGCCCTCAATTTCAACCAAAGACTGCCGCGACGATGTCGGGTCTATGCATCGAAGTTTCGTATGGAGCCAGCAGTTCTGTTATTTAAGTCCAATTTGGATTGCATGTAAGAGATGAAGAGATCTGGTTTCCCGAACGTCACCATGGCCATTGCATCCTGCTAGTTTTGCTGCAATGCGCGTTTACTTCCGGTAGATGACGTAGGTAGAACATGGACTTTTCCTGTTTTAATATTAAAGTTATCAGCCTGATTGTGAACGAAATCCATTAAGCCAAGTAGTAAGCTCCACTCAAAGTCTTCTGATTTTCTTTCACCCAGTGTAGCCGGTCTCCTACAAATTTTAAAACGCGTCCACAATATGCTGCTGGGCAAAGTTTCCCCGCGTGGAACACCGGTTAAACAGTCCTGGCCTTTCGTACTGTTTGTAGGAGTAGAAGGCTAACATGCTGACTTTCGTCCCTTCAGTGCTCTTGAATTTCATCTTCCAGCCTTCTCCTTCATGAGGAAACAGCAACTGGTAAGTCACTGGATCACAGTTCAGACTCAAAATCGACATTCGTTGTCAGTTGTTCCCCGTGCATGGATAGATGCATAAATCTCGCTCAATTAGTGGTTGGTTCTACATCGTCGGCTTCAAACACTCCTGCTACCTCATTGACAATTGATCGGCCTCGGTTGCTCAGTGGTTGCGTGATCGCCTTTGAATCCCGAGGGCCCCGGCCGAGGACGATGAGGATTTTTCAGGGGAGATCACGCGCTTCCTTCGGAAGGGAAGTAAAGCCGGTGGTCCCGTGTAGTCTTTTGCCGGCTGCACATTAAAGAACCTTTGCGAGGCAAAATTTGCGGCCCCTATAATGCCGTCCTGAAATGACCACGGCAGTTGAAAAGGATGTTAATACCAATCAAACCAAACCATTGACAATTGGCAAATTATATCTTCTGGAATCGTGCTGCATTATCCACAATTGAACGTTTCCTATGGAGCAGCCGCAGACATCCTTGATCATCTTGTACGCTCGTGCAAAAGGGTTGATGTTTCTGATGTTCCTGTGAAATTTATGTTTTGAGGATCAGAACCGTATACGTTGAAAGTGCGAAGGCAGCGGAAACTCATGCACCGGTATATCAACTTCTGTCGAGTTATAAACAGAAAAGAATTAGTAAAACCACTAAGGCATTGATGATATGACCATTAGAACAACAAGGCTTACTTTAGTCTTACTCATGAACAACAAGGATGCAGTGTAGTGTATTCTACATTTGAACATCCTTTCATTTACCTTAGAAATGTACCTCAATGTTAATTACAAATAGATACATGCTAATTATCTTATAATATTATACGGAATACACAGTTATAAATATCATTTTTAGGATCATGGAAAAAATTTTTTCCGTGTTTGGAACACGATCTGAACTGAAATCTAAAAGTCTGCTTTGTTTACCCTTAGCCCACAAGAAGTAAGATAGCCTGCCCACTTTTCCTTTTAGTATTGTTTTCGTGTCCACTTCAGTAGATAGAGTCCCCAAATAGGCGCATATTAATGAGGAGGGGGTGACCAATTTGCTCTAATTAAAGTCCTCCCCTCCCTTTTTGCTCCAATTAAAGTCCTCCCCTCCCTTAATGTGGGTGTGGTCATTTAATGTGGGCATTGTTTTAATGAATTAATGTGGGCGTTGGTTAATTAATTAGGGCGTTGGTTAATTAATTAATGTGGGCGTTGGTTAATTAATTAATGAGGGCGTTGGTTAATTAATGTGGGCGGCGCCCCTTTGATTGGAAGGGCGTGGTCATTTCGCCCCAACTTGTACGGGCATGCCACAAGGTGTTTGCGTGTCGGGGCTTGTGAAAACAAGTTTTCACAAGCCCCGACACTTAAATACCATGTGTCACACCCAATTTTTATTCAATTTTTTATTCTTTTTATTCAATTTTTCATTCTTTATTCAATTTTTATTCAATTTTCATTCTTTTATTCTTTTTATTCAATTTTTGTTTATTTTTATTTTTGTTTTGTTTGTTTTCTTCTTCTTTTCGTCCTTTGTTTGGGTTTCTCCACGTTCCTCCTAGGTCGATTTGATCTTCTCCGATTCTCTCGAAGAGTTCATCGTCGTCGTCTTCGATGACATAGTCAGCATGGGCGTCGGTGCAGGCATCTTCAACGGCATAGTCTGCGTGGGCGCCGTCGTCGGAGTCACTGCTTACATCAGACGAGGGAGAAAAGGTTGTTTCGGTACCCCTGTTGCATGTTGTCGGTTTAACGTCAGTGAAATGTTTGATCTCGATCATCACAGCTAATGAATGCGCTGCGCTCGGTGTTTCATAACGCACTCGGTTGGCTCCGTTACGGAATATAGGATTGCTCCGTGTATTTTCAGCCATGGATGGTAATAATCTTTCTGCGTTTCTCACTTCCACACCGAGCAATTGACTCAATACGAGACAATGCAGTCCACCGTAAGCATAAAAACGCGTGGTGACGTGTTTCCAATGGTTTATGATCCCAGGTAGCGTAGAGTACGGTAAATCTCCTAAAAATATATTTTTCTGGCCTGGCAGTGTGTAATTGACGGCTTTGAGTCGCTCCCAATCGCCCTGACTGAATTTTATCTCGTTTTCTTCGGGCAATAAAAAAGAATAATAGGCTTTCAGTCTATTACCGCATATATCGAGTTGTCTTCTCGTGCGTTCACCGAGTTTTCGTACCTCGTACAAGGCACAAAAGGCGAGCTCGCTGTAAAATATTTCACCACTCTCCGTTTTAAAGGTATTGGCACCGATTGTAACGCCTTGTACTAGAGAGAGAAAGAGAGAGAGAAAGAGAGAGAGAGAGAGAGAGAGAGTTAATGCGGTAAAAATAAATAAATAAATAAAAATAAAATAAATAAAATGTGAATCTCTCAACTTACAATATTTTGCAGTGTTCATATCGCGTATTTCTCTGTCTTCTACTTCTAATTTTCTTCTCGTTTCCAATACTTGGACGTCAGTGCGGGTGCGTGCGTGTGGATGGTGGCTTGGCTGGCAGATCTCTGAATGTGTATCTAAAAGATACGCAGTTTCCCGCGATACCCAGACGACGTCGCGTTGCCATGGCAATGACAATGACGTTTTTTACTGTTTTCCCCGCCCCCCTTACTCTAGAAGTTTCTTGTGGGATCTTTTTGGGTCAAAGTTATTTCTTGCTCCGACCTTTTGACCTTTTGGTTTCGTTGACCTTCCCTCACTGACCCCCCACACACCAAAAATCTTCTATTGGGCCCGGATGTTGAAAACGTTTTATTGGTTTTTTCCACATCGATTCAGAAGCTTCTAGAGGGGAGGGGTACTTTTCGGGGGTCAAAATTATTTCTTACTCCGACCTTTTGACCTTTTGGTTTCCCTGACCTCTCTCAGTAACCTCCCTACCAAACCTTTTTTCTCTGAAACGTATTATATTTAAATTTATATATATTTTCGTTTTAATAAATTTCTTTTTTGTTCTTCTCTCTCAAATTTTTCGTTGCTTTTTTCCGAGGTGTGTATTTTCTTAAAGTCGTGTTTGATACATCTATTTTATGATAACCAATTGTTTTAATAAACACTTCATTTTTTTCCCGAGCTGTGTATTTTCTTAAAGTCATTTCGTGTTTGGGTGCGATTTCGTTTTACTGTTTTTGCAAACGGGCGAGATTTCGCGTTTGTGAATTCCGTACGTAGGATAGATTTCTCATAAGTGAATTCTCTTAAAAGTTCAAATTTTTTGTGTGGTTTTCTAGCCCTATGGGTTTTACAGCATAATTTTGCTACGTATAGTCCGTTTTTACATTCTGTACAAATACGTCAATGGCCGTTTTTCACGTCTCTCGTACTACCTCTGTGTTTGATTTCACTCTCACCTTTTTACCGCGAAGGTTAGAATGTACATCACCTGTTTCCACCTAAAAAACAAATAACAATTACAGACATCCGTTTTCCATATACGTTTTTCAAACTATTCTTTTAAGTGCTGTCTTTTAAAAGACATTGTGTATATTTTTAAAAAAAAAAAACATTGTGTTGTCTGTCAAACTACATTCAAGAAAAACGAAATTAAATCTATAAAA
>JAHWFO010093553.1:26983-40514 GCA_023313115.1 Rhysida immarginata
AACTGTGTTCTGGTCGGCACAGAGTAAAATAATAGCTCCGGCCTCCAGACGACAGTATTTGAATTGGGGTCCAGTGCCAGAGAGCATGTCCCCCATATGGTTCATCAGCAGCTCTTGGAAGGCCTCCAACTGCTGCTCATTGAGCTGCTTGTCTGGATAGCCTTCCAGAACTACTGCCATTTTTGTTGTTGTGAGAGCTTCACTGAAATTCCCAGGTTTGGGTTTTTTGTGAAGCTTCTTATCATCTGATGAAGGAGTGTTACCCTTAGACCTGGGTCTTTTGGTCGGGGTATGCACCTCCCTAACAGGTGACAGAGGGCCGACCTTAAGCATTGCTGCCTTAGTGCCCTCCAACTTTTTCTTCCTAGATAAACGGCGTTTAGCCGCTCTAGAAAGCGGTTTAGATAAAAATTCGCCGCTACCCTCACCCGAGGTCTCCCGCTCTGCAGCAGGTGGCACCTCAGGTTTGGGAGTGGCAAATTTATCAGTGTCAGGTGACACCACTGAGGTCATTACAACCTCATCAGTATCACCTGTGGAAACCTGTTTCCCCGCAGGGTCTCCAGGTAAGGGGGGGTTTTTATTACAATCCATAAACTGGAGTAATAAATGCAGGATAGACGGTCCGTCCCGGGAGTGCCTGCATGCCGGGACAAGGCTACATACTCCTAAGTGTCGCCAGGTAGACAGGAGGCTCCGTTAGAGACACTATAACCGAAGTGCCATCCACCCTTCAGCACGGGTCGCATAACACCTTGGGTTCGGGAGTTGGTCTGCGTCCCCTTATTGCCGGTTGCACGTTAAAGAACCCTTGCGAGGCAAAATTTGCGGCCCCTATAATGCCGTCCTGAAATGACCACGGCAGTTGAAAAGGATGTTAATACCAATCAAACCAAACCATTGACAATTGGCAAATTATATCTTCTGGAATCGTGCTGTATTATCCACAATTGAACGTTTCCTATGGAGCAGCCACAGACATCCTTGATCATCTTGTACGCTCGTGAAATTTATGATGTTTCTGATGTTCCTGTAAAATTTATGTTTTGAGGATCAGAACCGTATACGTTGAAAGTGCGAAGGCAGCGGAAACTAATGCACCGGTATATCAACTTCTGTCGAGTTATAAACAGAAAAGAATTAGTAAAACCACTAAGACATTGATGATATGACCATTAGAACAACAAGGCTTACTTTAGTCTTACTCACAGAACAACAAGGATGCAGTGTAGTGTATTCTACATTTGAACATCCTTTCATTTACCTTAGAAATGTACCTCAATGTTAATTACAAATAGATACATGCTAATTATCTTATAATATTATACGGAATACACAGTTATAAATATCATTTTTAGGATCATGGAAAAAAATTTTTCCGTGTTTGGAACACGATCTGAACTGAAATCTTAAAGTCTGCTTTGTTTACCTTTAGCCCACAAGAAGTAAGATAGCCTGCCCACTTTTCCTTCTAGTATTGTTTTCGTGTCCACTTCTTCTATTGTTACAGACAGTGGAGCGAAAGCAGTGCCTCTGGGAAAACCAGGAAATCACAAATAAAATTTAAATAGGTTCAGTTTCAGTTGCTCATCCCATTGACAGTAAAGTCCGGACCAATCAGAATAAATGCTTTTACTTTTACGTCGTGCCTTCATAACGTGTTTTCGTATCTGCTGTGACCCACGTAATATCCAAGCATTTATCATTCTTGGCGCTACGTGCCTCAATTAACACCCCCAAGTACTCCAACCTCTACGAAAATTCTTTCTAAGCCTAAGCAACTGATATGTAACCCACCTAACTGGCGCCATCGATTATTCACGGGTCTTGTTTAACGGCAGATACAAAATAAAGTATGAAATCACGGCGTGAAATGAAATATTTTTGTAATTTTCTGGTTTTCCCTATAGAATCGCTGCTTGTTAAAATGAATCTAAAGTTTCTAGCTCCCAATAGGGCGGGAACTCTATTGAAAAGTGGCGCTGCATGTACAATCGGCCCAAAAACGCCTGCAGCGCCGCCCTATCGACAGAGAGAAACTTTACTTTCATTTTCAATGAAAAACTTCTATCGCAGGTCACGGTCGGCCCTGGTGCGATCTATGCGGCATCTGGCGCAATCTGTTTTCCTTAGCTTCTCGAAACAATGGAAAATGGCCGAAGCACGATGACCATGAATATCTATAGACCGTGGCTCCACTATCTGTAACAATAGAAGAGAGAGGACACGAAAACAATGCAAGAAGAAAAAGTGGGCAGGCTATCTCATTTCTTGTAGGCTAAGGTTTACCCGAGGCATGTAAACAAAGCTGAGAGAACAATTATTGTCAGCTCGGCTTCCGCAGTGGCACGGCACGCTAGGCCAACGCCTCCTACACATAAGGCCTGATAACGGAAACGTCATGCATTGTTACATCATCATTAGTCGACCATTGTTAATCCTATTTCTACCAATAATAAGCCTTAAATTTGGTCGACTAATGATGATGTAACAATATATTATGTTTCCGTTATCAGGCCTTCTGTCTAGGCAACACCACCTAGGCGGTATTGGTCTGTCTCTTTAGGCCCGGCGCAAATTGTGAAAGTTGCCTCTATATTTGTAGAGGCAACTTGACGTCAGAGCATCTGCGTGACGTCATAAGTTGCTTGCGTGCGAGCTCGCACGCCGCAAATTGGAGTCTCTACAGGCAACACCTCCTAAAGAGAAAGCCTCTGCACGGAAACATCATACATTGTTACATCATCATAGTAGTGCATTGTTATTCGTATTTCTACCAATAATAAGCCCTGAATTTGCACTATGATGATGTAACAACGTATGACTGTTTCCGTGCAGAGGCTTTCTCTTTAGGAGGTGTTGCTACAAGCAACCGTTCTGTGGCGATCGCGCATGCTCCTCAGGAAAGTGCGCTACATATTGCGCTTGCAAGTACATTCGATTTCACGTGTGCGCGCCGATGTCAGTAACAAATGCTTGCAAAGCGTGCCGATGCTGAAAAGTAACAATGTATTCCTTCTTGACAAATCGATTGTTGAAAATGTAGAGTGGAAAATGTAGAACGAAAGTAGAAATTTTTCTACTGCTCTCTACATTTGTAGAGGCGACTTTCTCAATTTGCGCCCGGCCTTAGGTGGTGTTGGTCTAGGCACGGCCTCCTAGAAACTATCAGGCCTGAACATGAGGTTAATGAGATATTGTTGAAGCACTAAGACTGTGACGTTGAACTAACTTCTGTAATAGCACCATCCGTAGCCTACGAAAAAGACAGGCCCCGGCGCGGAAAAGTCACCTGACCAAGATAGGTCTATTAACAATCCAACCTTCATTGTTTCCAACAAAGGAAAAAACACTGATTGTTAAAATACAACATGAAAACAATGAAAGTTACATTGTTAATAGACCTATCTTGATCAGGTGACTTTTCCGCGCCGCGGCCTGTCTTTTTCGTCGGCTACGAGCACCACCAGTTTGACGTAACAATGTCTTATCTTTTCCATGTTCAGGCCTGGTAGTTTCTACACCACCTCTACTCAAAGCTTGAGCGCGAAAACTCTACGTAGGGTATTGTTAATCATATTTCTACCATTAATAAGCCCGAAATTGTCCCTACCGTAGGTGATGTAACAATGTATGATTTTTCCGTGAGCAGGCTTTCTCTCTACACTCTGTTCAACGAAAGAAAAACTGGGCGTGTCTAATTAAATTTCCGATTTCAATTGCCAGACATTGTTGCTAAGTAAAATTAACAATGTTTAACAATTGAAATTGGAAATTTAACTGGGCGTTCTATACTCTGTCTGGGATTTTCTTTCATTGGACAGAGTATAGGCGGTATTGGTCTAGGAGGTGTTGACCAGGCAAGTTAACAAAGCAGAGTGAACATCTGTTGTTACTTCCGCCTCGTGTACCACATCAGACTTTAGAGAAAGAAAGATTATAACTGGAATGATTAATTGCGACCATTTTCAAATTTTCTGTTTTCTTTTTTTTTTTTTTTTTTTAGTGTGTTCGTCGTTAAAGGTTCATTTGCAATGCAATGTTTTCGGTCACACTGAAAACAAAATAAAAAATTGAATTAAAATTTTTTAATTATTTTCATTGTGAACGAAAACAGTTGAAAATGAACCTTTAACAACGAACACACTAAAAACAAAACAAACAAAAAAAAACCCAGAAAATTTGAAAATGGACACAAATAATCATTCCAGTAACAATAATAATAATAATAATAATAATAATAATAATAATAATAATAATAATAATAATAATAAAAACAATATTTCATCCAATAAAAACAATATCCACCCATCCAATATTAATAATTTCAAGTGCTGTCTGTCTGTCCTCTTTATAGACTCGGTTCCTGTGAGAAATACATCTACGAGGGGAGATCAAAAAGTAAGTTGCACTTCCACGGTATGGCCATTTCTTACACCACCTACACAAAAGCAACACGGCTATAGCAGCATACAATATAGGTTCACTTTTCCACATAGTCCCCAAGAGACCCTAAACATTTATCCGAAAGATCAACCAACTTTTCGATTCCGGATGCATAGAAATCTCCTCCAGCGTTTTGTAACCACACGGTGACAGCCGCTTTCACCTCCTCATCGTTTCGAAATCGTTGTCCACCGAGTTCCGTTTTGAGCTTACCGAAAAGATGAAAGTCGCATGGCGCTAAGTCGGGACTGTATGGAGAATATTGCCAAACCTCCCACTTGAATCGCTGCAGCTGTTCGCACGTTTGGCGGGCCATACGAAATGTTCAGCATGCTGGCAATTTCCACCAGTTTTACGCGCCGATTCTCTCTAATGATCGCATCCACATGGTCAACATTTGAAATGGTACGGGACGTTGGGGGCCTGCCTACGCGATCTTCGTCTGTGATATTGTGACATATCTGATATGTCACACGAATACAAATGCAAATATATTCATTTGAATTCGTTTTGAACTTGACTTTATGATCAGTTCCTGTCAATTTCACTTCTTTTCACTTATCTTATATTCAATTTCATTATGCGTTTTTTCTCTTGTTTACATTTTAATGCATTTTGTCTTAAAATATAATTAAGCCTATCTCTCGTTGTTCCGACCCGCCAGGTTTCAGAGCGTCATTTGTATCGTGTGCAAAAGAAAGAAACGAAAGTTTCTCACGAACGAACTTTTCTTATCCTTGGTGCTGTAATTTGTGACCTTTTGAACCGGAAGTATTTCACCGATTTTTTTCCGTCAACGAACTCATTCTTCCGATTTTCCTAGGTGGTAGAATGGCGAAAACGGAAGTCGAAAATTTAATCGAATTCCAACGAGAAGTTTCCGAGTTACGAAGTCCAATTTGTAACCAGTGCTGGTTAGTACTCACAAGTGAACACGTGTTATGATTTTGAATGAGTAAGGCCGTGTTCACTTGTTAGGACGCTGCGAGTCCTGCGACGAAATTTCTAGAGGATTCGAACAATGGATAACGGAGTTAATCCTTCTTTAGAAATCGTTCACCCTTTTACCATTACTTCCTTGTTTAGACGAAGGGGTGAAGGTAATTTTTCAAAAAATTCCTAAAAATTATAAAAACAATTTTCAATACATATTCTCCCGATATCAATTTTATTTCAAGATCGGGTTTCACAGTTTTTAAAATGACCACAAATTTATTAAGTTAACATTTATTTATTTATTTTCTCTGAGATTGTAAAATGACATGATTGATAAACAAGGAAGTAATAGTAAAAGGGTGATCGAATTCTAAAGAAGGATTAACTCCGTTATCCATTGTTCGAGTCCTATAGAAATTTCGTCGCAGGACTCGCCTCGTCTTAAGTGAACGCGGCCTAAGTCGAAAACTTCTTGTCGGAATTCGATCAAATTTTAACGGTATACACAGTTTTATGTACCCTGTTTTTCCTCCAAACTTCATTAATCTAGGCTTTTTAGAACCTGAGTTAATAACTTGTTGATCTTGGTGGCGGCATTTTTATTTCTGTTCTATCTCAGTTATCGTTCAAATTCGCACCCAAGTTCATATGAACTTTTTTGTTTAGAATCACCCATACTACCTCCCCTCCAAGTTTGTACAGACCGTTCAGATACACCCTGTATAAAAGTTTCAACTGAATCGATTCAAAAGGTGAAAAACTCAGTACGTGAAAATCAATTTTTTTACCCTTAGGGATGGAATTTTTTTCAAAATTAAATGGGACCAATTTCGAGGAATACTGTATCTAATAAAAAAAGAATCATCAAAATCGGACTACTCTGTAAAAAGTTATGCGTGGTCATACATAAAAAAAATATATACGCGTCGACTTGAGAAACTCGGGTCGACTTTTTTTTTCGTCGGTTAAAAAATGCAACACAAAGTGATTTTACTTTATGATAATGCACCATCCGACAGAGAAAAACTTGGTTAGGGGAACGATTGAGGCGTTTAGTTGGGAAATACTTTCGCATGCGGCTTACTCACCATACTTGGCTCCGTTCGATTACTACTCGTTTGCATCGTTGGGATACGTACTTACTGAGCAGCTCTTCACTTATTACGAAAATGTAAGAAAATGGCTCGATGACTGGTATGTTTCAAAAGAGCAACATTTTTTTTGGCGAGGCATCCAGAAATTGTCAGACACGTGGAAAAAATGTAAAGCCAGCGATGGGCATTATTGGAATAAACATTTTTTATCATTTTCATATAATAAACGTATATTTTCTATACAAAAATTCCGGTTTCATATTTACATACCTGGTAGATGAGTGCAAGTCTATTTCTCCTTGTTTGCAAGTAATATTACCTACGACTGCAAGTGTTGTAATAGGAGCATTCAAATTAGAGATCTTGCCATGAACTGCTTTGTGCAATTTCATGCGCTTGACAGCAAAGAAATAAAGACCACAAATTTAGCAAACACGTTTGTGCAAGTTTTCCTGCACACTTTGACAGTATGCATCATAGGGGAGTATTCTATTCTTTTTACATGCAGTTAAGATAACTTTATGAGACAGTGCAAGTGTTACAAACAAATTTGGAAACCGGTCACTGAGATGAATGGGATTTGTCTGTGGAAGTGTTGTAAGTAAACTGGTTTGTTCGTTTCTCCAAATAATTGTTAGATGTTTGCTTTTCCCTATGGTTTATCAGTTAATACTTCTTAAGCATATTGCTTTTCTTTGGGTTAAGAGTTAAGAGTTTTGTTTCTCATCTTATGCTTTTATTCGTATACGTTTATGAAGAAAGTAATTGGACGCCTCGCACAGTGCGGTTATTTGCTTTTATTGATAACAGCTAATATCCTGTCGGCCCCCCTCTGGCTGCAATCACGGCGGCCACTCTCCGGGGCATGCTTTCCACAAGAGTACGTACGACCCCCACAGGAATCTCCCGCTAAATGTCCCGTACAGCCGTCCACAGTTCAGGTAGTGTTTTGGGGAGTGGGCTACTACCTCTCAACCGACGCTCGACTTCATCCCACAGATGTTCGATGGGATTCAGATTGGGGCTCTGGGCTGGCCACTGTATGTGTTCAACATTATTATCGGCATACCATTGCAGGGTATGAGCTGCAACATGTGGCCTGGCATTGTCGTCTTGGTACAGGCATGGCTCTAGACCGTAGGTTTGCCAAAGGGTTGGGAGAACGGAATTGTCCAGGATGGTAGTGTAGTCCGTAGCCCTCATGGTGCCTTCTACCTTCACTACCGGGCCTACACCATACCACGAAAAACAGCCCCACACCAAAATTCCTCCTCCGCCGAACTTCACTGTTGGGATGATACACTCAGGAAGGAGCCGTTGTCCAGGTAAACGCCACACCCAAACTCTGCCATCCGATCGAAACAATGTGAAGCGGGATTCATCGCTCCAGAGAACACGTTTCCAGTCCTCAACGGTCCAATCTTTGCGTTCCCTGGCCCATTGCAGTCTGTTCGTTTTGTGCGCCGGTGTGACTAGCGGCTTGTGGGCTGCTGCTCTGCCATGATAGCCCAGCAAGTGGGCCTCATTTCGGAGGGTCTTGGTGGATATGTGACATCCAGATGCCTGCTGGAATTCCCCGGCGATGGTGGTCATCGTCAAACGTCGGTTCTTCCGTATCTCCCGCTGCAGCACCCGACGGTCCCTGTCGGTCACTGCGGGTGGACGACCAGGCCGTGGTCCATTCGTACAATGTCCATTGGTCCTGTACTTCTTCAGCACATACGCCACTGTTGATTTCGGGTGGTTCCGGCTGCTGGCAATCTCTCGTATGGATGCGCCTTGGAGCGACATTCCAACCAGGACACCTTTTTCGAACTCTGTCAGCTCCGCCTGTCGCGGCATGATGCTTCAGTTAGAGTCAGTGGTGTTGTCTGATGACTATCTTTGCATTTCCATACAGTAGTGACACGTGTGGTAGCGGAAAGGTCCATTTTTTGCCGAGTGGATGGGTGTCCAATTACTTTCTTCCAATCAGTGTATTTATCTCAAAGCGGGTACAGTTAAATAAATGTATGTCATTAAATCCATCCATATTGACATATGTAATCACTTGCCTATTGGTTTGATACCATGACTTATTATTGATTGATTAACAATTTGTTATTTAAGGGCATTAGTTAATAAGTTTATTTATTTTATTAATTGTGTGTCTGGAAAGGAAACAGAAACTCTGCGACTAAAACAGAAAAAGCTATACGGGCATTTGAAACAACTGAATAACGGAAGTTTCGAATAGAGCAAGAGGGTATAGGAGCTTCTACGTCAAGGGCATAAAAACTTGAGTCAAAAGTATCTGGTGATGCTCCGCAGTGGTGAGGCAAGTCAAGAAGAGTTTAGATAAAGTCCCGGTATATCATCTAGAATTCCTGTTTTTCGTATTTTTCGTAGAATGGATAGTCCCTTGGCTCTGTGTTGATTGAGTTTTTATTTAACCAATTGGGAGTTATAATTTAATTTTTTGAGATTATTCTGTTTACCTACAAGTATAGTTATCCCAGGCAACGCCGGGTACCTCTGCTAGTCCACTAATATATTTGTTCAAATATTTCTCCATTTACTTAGTTGTTAGAAATTCACTCTCCACTCGAGTCAATTTCTCCCATGTTTGACTGGGGATGGATGAGTACTCATATGGACGCAATTAGCATTATATGTTAATTAGCATGGAATTATAAATTGCTCACATTTTAAATCTTGTAATTTTTAACTGAAGATGGTTTAAAACCAAAACGCGTATTAAAAATAAAAATCAAGTTTGTTGCAAATTTGAACCTGGATATCACTGTTCTTAACTCATTGTGCAACATGGAACAATGCAATCTAAGTAAATCCACAGATGAAAGATATCTCTTTCAACTGTGATAAAACCATCTCGTATACTAATGTAATTAATTCCCTGCACTTTCCGTGTGAAATTGGAGTGGTTGCGTCTCAAAATTTTCCTCAAGTCAATTATATATTTACATTTATTTATGTATTTAAATTACTTAAAATTGTTTAGTATTATCATTCATTTTGGGCAGAACCCCCCAACCCCCCCCCCTTGTCATTCTCCGTCAGCTTTCCGCGATCCCCCCTCCGCCCTTGGATGGATGACTTAATTTGTGGACGACCCCAAACCAATTGTAAATCTCGCCTGTCAAGTAGTTAGGTATGATGTACGGGCCCAGTAGATGATTTTCAATGACACGTTCACATTGTAACAGTTGAATCGTCCGCAGGAACATGATAATCCAAACAATAAACATAAAACGTGATAGTTCCTGAACAATGTACTTGCGACCCCACATTGTATTAAAAGAAAATGTTCATTCTGGTCACCTCTGTCATTGCTTACAGTTATACACACTTTTTCAGAATCACCCTGTATAGATATAAAGATTATTAATTTCTGTGTTTTAAGAGACTTATCTCCAGTTTTAGATTTTTTCCATCATTGTCGTAGTAATATTGCACAGCTGTGACTTAAATTTCAACTTTATAACTTACTTCCAAGTTGCATTTTAAAACCGGACAAACATATTTACATATATAGATTCACAATTTAAATCATAATTTATTATTTTGAAACATTGAAGATTCAACTAAATGTTCATTTAGATCAGGGATTCCCAAAGTGATCGATATCGAGCCCCAGGGGTCGATATCGATCTCTCGGGGGTCGGCAGAAACAATAAATAAAAATCCTCGAACGTGTTATATTAGCAAGTTAAATGAATAAAGAAATGAAGGTCGGTGGTATGAGCTCATTTTGGAAAAGGGGTCTGTGGCCCAAAATAGTTTGGGAACCCATGATTTAGATCTTTTGAAGCTTTTTGAAGTCTTCATCTTATTAATTAATAAATAAGAAAAAGAACTCTTAGTTATTACTATTATCCACATACTTTTCATTGTTTGGTATTTGTCAATTTTGTCACAACCAATAATTTTTTATTGCTATTACCTATTGTTTCATCTCTACCAAATCACCTGTCACTTCATCTTATTGAGAACTAGCTGATATACCCGGCGTCGCCCGGGCTGGTTTTTGATGAAGTTTTTCAATATCTGGATGTTTTTATACAGAAAAAAAGTACAAATGAAAAAAAATCTTTCGCACTAAAGCCACAGCCAGGGTTGATTGGTTTGTTTGGCTTTTAACGCCCTTTTGAACTGCCATGGTCATTTCAGGAGAAACAAATGTTGCCTCGCAAGGGTTCTTTTTCGTGCAGCCGGCAAACGACTACACGGGTCCAGCGGTTTTTCTTCCCTTCCGCAGGAAGTATGTGATCTGAGGTTTTTCGCCCTGATAGAACCCGCGTCCTCGAGCACCAGAGGGATTCCCGCAACCACTCGAGCCACCGAGGCCCATACAGCCAGGGGTGAAGAAACGTCAGTTCAGCCTATGGTTTCATTTCGTTCATTTCGGTGTGAAATAATAGGAAGTAGAAGAATTACTTCACAAATTTGCTTTAATCTTCTAACAAAATCTAAGTTTTGAACTTTGTTATTTAAATAGCTTTATGTTTCAATCAAAACAGTGGCAACATATGTGCAAATAAATATACAGTAGTTTCATTTTTTTTCAAAGTATGAAGGAACAGAAAAAGCATCTTTTTTATAAAAAATTTTGAAAGCATAGATTATTATGCTAGAAATCTGTGAAAATTAATTTTTGTAATAGACTAATTATTTTTGTTAGATTTTGTTAGAAAATTAAAGCAAATTTATAAAATAATTCTTCTATTTCAGGTTATTTCACGCAGATAGTCGGCCTCCGTTCGTCGCCATTTTTTGTTGGTGATTTGGCCTTGATGAATATAGACGGCCTTGATTTACTCGACATATCGAGAGACTCGATACCCGTGTTTATATTTCATAGATCAGTTATTATAAGCCCTTTATTCAGTACTAGCAGAGGATCCGGCGTTGCCCGGGATTATTACACTTGTAGGTAAAGAGAACAATCTCAAAAAGTTAAATTATAAATCCAAATTGGTTAAATAATAATCAATACAACACAGAGCGAAGAGACTATCCATTCTTAAAAAAATCCGAAAAACAGGAATTCTAGGTGATATACCGGGACTTTATTTAAACTCTTCTTGACTTGCCTCAGACAAAAACAATGTCCATCTTCATCACCGGGGAACATCACTGGATACTTTGGACCTATCTTTCTTTTAAAGTTTCCTTTGCACTTGACGTAGAATCTCGTATACCCTCTTGCTCTATCGAAACTCCCGTTGTTCAGATGTTTCTGACCCATACTCGTTCTTATTCTTTCCTTTCCAGACACATAAATTTTTTCCAGTCGTCTGGAGGTTGATAGGGAGCTCTAGGGAGACACGTGTGACTCCTTTGCCTCCTCAATAGACGCGGCCTTATTTATGCCCTGCGCTGCATCATCATTTTATGCTCATTATTAATAATTCTTGGAAACGGACGTTCAATTATCGCATTAAATTGTTTTTTTTTTATTAAATTTTGAAATATCTTAAAAATAAACATATGAAAACGCTTAGAATTAGTACTGTAAAAATTCATAATGAAAACTCAAAAACAATTTTTTTTTAATGCTCACAATGGATGGACCTCTCCAAGTATGCCTAAATAATTTCTTCGTCACGTAATCTTACTTTAGATGTACACTTATGTTGTTGCACTTATCATTCTGCTCTCGATGTCTTGAAGCAAAACTTGGCCATTTATCACTTTGTGTAGTCTAGCGGTCGCCGATTCTTCTATTGAAATGCTTACCGCTTGCTCAACACAGCACGGAGCTAAAGGACTGCTTCCTCTGTCGTCTTTCCACTCTTTCTCAATAGTCTGCTAACTCTCCATTATCTCCAGTTTGATCATTTTTAAGATTTTCAAGAAATTGTTAAGTACTAAACAATTGTTAAGAAAAGACTGCATAAAAGGAATTCTATGCATTGTTACAAACTGAACCTTATTTATATTGCACAAACTTTGCCTAGCATTCTTGGTCATAAGATATACAGGGTCGGGACACATTAATTTGACCACCTGCTAGTATCCGGAATATCCACCTTTGGCGACAAGCAGCAGCTAGTCGACGTGGCAGAGAGTCAATACGTACTCGGAAGGTGGTTGTAGGTATCTGGGACCATTCGGCGATCAGTGCATCCTGTAATTCCATCGCCGTGCGTGGTGGAGGGTCCAGCTTGCGGACATGGCGATCGAGATGGTCCCACAAATGTTCAATGGGGTTGAGGTACGGGGAGTTTGGTGGCCATGGGAGTAGCTTGAATTCATCCTCATGGTCCTCGAACCAGTCGTGGACAATTTTGGCAGTATGGCAGGGAGCATTGTCCTGTTGAAAGGTGCCATCCCCTGAGGAAACGTTGTTGACATGAAGGGATGTACCTTGTCTCCGACGATCGTCAGGTAAGGAACAGCATTCAGTGTACCCTCCAGCGGTATCAGTACACTCAGACTATACCAAGAAAACATCCCCCAAATAGTCACACCTTCCCCACCAGCCTCTCATCTGCCAACGATGGTGTCGGGATGCCTGTTCTCAGATGCTTCCCGGCGTATTCTCCATCGTCCGTCCACTCTGTTCACCAGAAACCGCGACTCGTCAGGGAAAGCAACCCTTTGCCACTAGGCCGATGTCCAATGGCGATAGTCCATTGCGAATTGGAGGCGTTTTGGCGATGCACAGGCGTCAACATGGGTGCTGTTACCATACGCATGTTCCGGAGCCCCAACCTCAAGAGGGATCGTTGCACTGTCGTGGTGCTGACACGCCTATTGGCCCCGCTGTTCATTTGCTGTGTCAGTTGCTCAACAGTGGCACGCCGATTGGTCTTGGCCAGGCATCGTAACCGACGCTCGCCTCTAGGATCGATGCCCCGTGGGGCCCGATCTGGTGGGACATTTACTTCTTCGGTTGCTCGAAACTGTCTGGTTTGTGCAGTCGCGTTACACCTTCACAACGGCAGCCCTAGAGCAGTTCACAAAGGTGTCCGTTTCTGAAATGCTGCCCCCCTTGGCCTGATAGCCAATGATCATCCTCTTTTGGAGGTCCGACAGGTCACTTGCTCTGC
>JAHWFO010093554.1:0-14216 GCA_023313115.1 Rhysida immarginata
AACCAGGTTCCTTGAAACCAATTTGGACTATCATTAATTTTACGTTATAATCATTCATGGCACCTTATTCCAAATCGTTTGATACGTTACATGCCATATTTTGGTATTGACAGTTCCAATGAACCATAATGGTTCCACTAAACCAGAATGGTTCCTTGAAACCAATTTGGACTATCATTACTTTTACGTGATATTCATTTATGATACATCATCACAATTTGTTTGATATATTACATGCCATATCTTATCATTGAAAATTTTTGAAGGTGTCATAAAGGTACCATTAGTGCACGTGCCAATGTTTCGATTGCAACAATTTTCAAAATGGTTCATTTCCTGAACCATATTTATTGGCCGAAATAGTAATTTATATTCGCTTGTATCTCGTCATTAAGATTTGTTTGACATATTACTTAATATATCTGTCCATTGAAAATTGCTAGATGGGGTCGTGATGGTACCATTTGTGAACGTGCTAATGAACCGATTTAGATAAAATTTATGATTTTTTCATGGCATGTACCATATTCATCGACTGACGAAAATAGTAATGAATAACCGCATCTATCTCGTCATTACGATTTGTTTGATATATTACTCAATATTTCTTCCCATTGAAAATTGCTGGGCGGGAAAATAGAGGTACCATTTGTGCACGTGCCAATGAACCGATTTAGATAATATTTGTAACTGGTTCGTGCTATGAACCATATTCATCGACTGACGAAAACAGATTTTGAAAATCTTTCATAACCTCGGAGGAGTTTGAGTTACAGACAGACAGACAGACAGACGGACAGACAGAGAGACGGACAGACACGTTTCCCCACACTGATAGCATAAAGCACCTTTCGGTACTTAATAACGAAAGTTATCCCAGCGTGCGCTTTTGACCGGGGGGTTCGAAATTCCTATGCGCTTTATTCCCGGGAAGCACGTCTGTGTCGCTCAAAAGCCAACGCTGGAATCCCCAAAACTTTTTTTACAGAACAAAAACTCAACACGCGCAACAAACAAAACATTACTACACGAAACATTTTGTCTCCGAAAAATTCACACGCAACAATGCTCTATTGGAGGCCGCGACGACCCTCTCCAAAATCGACGCTAACAATCGCAGCCACCAACAGAGCCCACACACGGAACATTCACACTCCGTACAACAATTAAACGATCAAAAACACTTACAATAATACCGATAACCAAAAAGGTGAAAAAAAATAAAAATCCTTTAAGCAATTTTTACTAGCGTATTACTCAAACAAAATAAATTACCCTCTATGCACTAAATCACTTCAAATCACCGCTACAATTTAAACAAAAGACTACCGCTACTATCGTTTTTCACTCCATTCCCTACCCACATACATAAACCAGCAATAAACTTCCTAACACCCCCCGGTAAAACCTCTTAATTATCTAGAACCCACCCCCCTCCGCCGGACACGTGACTTCCAGCCGACCTGGAACGTCACAATAGACTATAATCATACCATAAGTGGTGGGCTTATGAGTTTAAGCTGAAATTTTAGTGCACCTCCTCGTTTCAAAAGATATGACACCTTACATAGTGGTTTACCTTACACCTGGTTATTCTTTCGCTACTGGGTGTGGTGAATTCAGTTGTTGAACTATTATGGCTGAACTAATTATACCAGGGTGTATTTAAGAGATTAAACAAGTTCGTGAGAGAAAGTGTATTTCTTACTGTGGGCTAGGTCAAAAGAGTTTTTTTGGTCTCATTTTGAAATGTGGGAGTTGGATCTTTTATTTTATTTTATAAAGTTATTCTCAACCATATATACTTAAATTTTCTGAAAATATAGATCTTTTTGTATGATTACTGTTGCATTCCTTTTATCTGCTTTTAACGAAGATCACTGAAATAAGAGGGTGGGCGGAAAAGTAATGCCTCCATGGCTGTAACTTTTTTTATTTTTTAACCGATTTTCAAAATTCATTTTGTATCTGATACTCACATTTCTCCTCTACATAATGCATTATTCACTTTTCGACATAGTCCCCATCCCTTTCCACGCATTGTACCAACGCGTGACTAGTCGGGTGAACCCGTCGGAAAGGAATTCCGGGGTTGTCGTCGACACGAGGATTGAATGGCATGTTTGGATCCTCTTCTGCAGCACGATAACGCCCGTCCGCACACGACCGCCACACATCACAGGGGGTTGCAGCGCCTACAGTTCAAAGATGAAAAACTGCAGTTCAAAAATAAAAGACTTTGCACCTTGCGACTTTCACCACTTCCCAAAGAGGAAAAGAGCACATTAAGGGGCATGAGTTGCGTTCTGACGACGAGGTAAAACCTGTCGTTCGGTCTTGGTGTCGACAACCCCGGAATTCCCCTCCGACGGGTTCACCCGACTAGTCACGCGTTGGTACTATGCGTGGAAAGGGATGGGGACTATGTCAAAAAGTGAACAGTGCATTACATAGAGGAGAAATGTGAGTATCAGATACAAAAAGAATTTTGAAAATCCGTTAAAAAATAAAAAAGTTACAGCCATGGAGGCATTACTTTTCAGCCCCCCCCTCGTACATATTGATGCCGTTTTTTATAATTTACAAATATTTTCCAAGCCTTGGGCCATAATCAAAACAAAAAAATAAGAAAACAACTAAAAGAAGATAGAAAAAAATAGAAGAAAGAAAGAAAGAAAGAAAGAAGAAACCATGAAATAATGCGGTGTACAGCCCGCTCAGAAATGGGGAACTTTAATTATAATAACCCGGTATCTAAATAACCTATAAAATAAATACAAAATTTAATCCTATAATTTTTTTTAGTTATGCATTAAGTGCTAAACCATAATAATAAAGTAAACAAAAGCTTAAGAAAATCAGAGGTTATTACGTTGCTATGACAACAACACTTGCACGCCTCTCCCATCGTTTTATATCCCATTATTCGGAGTTCTCCTGGGTAATGCAACACCAAAACGATCATGCTAGACGAAAAATATAATTTCTTTTGAACTTCGTGATTGATCCGAATCAAAAGTAGCCTGAATGTTGCTCCAGGGTATAAGCTATCACCGTACTTAATTTCATCAAAATCCGTCCAGTAGTTTTTGTATGATAAGCGCACAAAGATACAGACAGACAACAAATTTGTTATATGTATAGATAGATAGATTTATATAGCTTTTGTTTAAATTTTATTTTAGCTAAATTTTCTCAAACAGATATAAACGTTTCCAATTTCAAGTAGATATTTGCTCGACTTTTGCTTCCGTTATTCAAACTTCTCAGCCTCACCCTTATTATGCCGCATCTGTTTTTCTTAACTCCCTTTAGACTCCAAATATTCCATACTATCGATATCTTCCCTTTATTTATCCAAATTATCCCTATTATATCATAACTGCTCACCCACATATAAATTTTATGCACGTCATCACGTGAAAACCATCAAACGATACTGTATTGAGTTTAATAAACAATTCAGGAAAAAACAGTTTCTTACTATCAAAACTATAAACTCAGACAAATAGTGATGCAAGAATCCAAGGAAACATAACAGATGAACAGAACTTAATATTAATACGAGATACTCTTTCTATGATTTAAATAGCATCAAACATTCATTGTGCCATGGAGATAATCACGCTTAACAAATAACAATCATCTACGAGGTCTGTTCAAAAAATACGTAGACTGTTTGAATTGCGCGGGCCCTGTTGGTCCCAATCAAAATCGCTTGGTGTCGCCATCTTCTGACAGATCCGCTGATTACAAGGCAGTTTTTTGATTGCAAATATCAGTATTGGTTGATTAGCTACGCGGTTGTTTGTGAAGTGTGTTTTTTTTCGTTTGGCGGATTTTTAGAATGAGTGACTTGAACGAGCAAAGAGTTGCTGTGAAATTTTGTGTTAAACTCGGAAAAACTGCCACTGGACGAGTGGAAAAGGCCAGAAATGTGGACGAGAGGTGGCTGGTTGTTTCATCACGACAACGCTCCAGCCCATTCAGCCCTCAGAACTCGAGAGTTTTTGGCCAAACACTCGATCACTGTTCTTCCTCACCCACCCTACTCACCTGACCTCGCTCCTTGTGACTTCTTCTTGTTTCCCAAACTCAAAAGACCTTTGAAAGGAAGGAGATTTGAGACGATTCCCGACATAAAGGCAAATGCGACGAAGGCGCTGAAGGACATCACAATAGAAGCGTTCCAGGACTGTTTCCAAAAGTGGAAACACCGTTGGGATAAGTGTGTGCGTCGGGGAGGAGAGTACTTTGAAGGGGACCCAGATGTGTAACTTCTGAATAAAGAATATTTTGTTTTATGACGTCAGTCTACGTATTTTTTGAACAGACCTCGTATTTCATCCCAGACCTTTACAATTGATTTCCACAAGTCATCAACAGAGATGTATTGCCAATCATGTGCATAGATAAGTCGAACCAGCTCTCCCCACAAGTTTTCTTACTGGATTGAGATCGGGGCTTCTTACCGGCCAGTCAAGAAGAGTTTTTCCTGTTTGGCGAAATCATCCTATTGTTGTGTTTGACGTGTGAATAGAGGCATTATCCTGCTGGATAATAAAGCCTTTTCCTCCCAGAATCTCATCGTACATACATAGCTGATTCTCCAAGAGTTCAACATATTTCTGCGAGTTTTGTCTACCACACACTTTCACGATGTCCGTCTTTCCCAGAACAGAAAAACCACACTAAAACATCACAGACTCACCATCGTACATACCTAACTCACAATTTTCGGCTCGTTTGCACTTCTGAATTTCAGTGTAGGGAGGGCAATAGCATTGTTGACCATCTGGTCCGTCCAAATTAATTTTATTTCATCTGAAAAAAACAACCCCACATGCCACTAACTGTCCCACAACTGAAGTTGCTTTGAGAACTTTAACCGTTTAGCTATGTGAGCTTGCGTTATTGGTGGTTTTCGCTTCAGTTTTCCGTATTGAATGTTGGAATCCGCTTGCAGAACACGAGACACTGTTAATCTTGATACAGTTTCAGTTAGCTGTTGTCTGATTTGATTGCAGGACATTATCTCAGATTGTGCGAGTTTTTTAATGCGCCAGATGCTGCGTTCACAGAGTTTTCGTTTCCGTCCATTTCGCTTTAACACCGTTCCGCCGGGTCCTCGACCTAGTACATACTTAATTGCACATTAGGAGCGATTCATCTTCCGTGCAATTACTCACTGGGATAGCCCTTGTCCTTTGAGGAATCAAATAGTATTTACTTTATCTAGTGATAGTTCTGCATCTCGTGGCATGTTTTTCTATTATAGGATACTATTAGCAATATAACTAAACACACAATATAGTAAAGAATTTATTTTTTGTATCTTCCGTGGTCTTTCTTTCGTCCGAAGCAGTGGTTTTACAGAAATTATTGTGGATGAGTTTACATTTTTGACTCGGGGAACATACGGAACTTTTTATACTCGAATTGTTTATTTAAATTTCTACATTTTTATTCAAACGCCTTCACGTTGTTTTTGAATGTTTTATCCTTCTGAAAAGGATTAATCATTTCCATGTCGATTACATGCAAATGCTCGATGAGTTTATAATTCTGACCAGGACTGTATGTTAAGCTTTCTGTATTAAACTGCGCAGATTAAAACATTGATTTGTCAATGTTATTCTAATGTTTATGCTTGCGATCAAGCAATTTGTTTTGCATTCGTCGTCTAAAGAATCTATCAAAAAGCAATATCCCGCACAACAACAAATAAAAGCAATGTAACGATCAATTAAGTAGTTTAGACAAGCATATTTATTTAAGTCCGTAAACATTTGACGCCGTCAGCTTCAACTATAAAAATCGATTAAAAGCACACTGGTTGAAGAATCGTTCAAATGCACGTTTTGATTATACAAAGCGAATCAAAAAAGTTTTGTAGCACTTTCAGATTATTGAAAACTTGGTTTTAGAAGTTGGAAGTTTAGCATGAAAAATCGATCACTTTTTAACGATACTTTTATACATGTAAGAAGCTCAAAATTTATTTTCTCCGTATCCGAAGCGGTTTCAGTATCAAATCAAAACTTAGAATGTGGGGTCAAAAAGAACGTTTTCCGTTTCGTTTGAAAGTTGAAAGGTATCGTCTTCGATGTAACAGGTTAATGAGAATTAAGAAAGTAAATCAAGGTAAGTTTGCAAACAATAAATTCATCTTTTTTATAAGTTAATGTTAATTATTATTAAAATTATTTTAAGGGCGTTCTAAATATTAGAGGGAATATTAAGCAGGGCTTAAAATAGGGTCTTCGCAAATCACGGACCTGATACTATGTCATATGCACTAATAAAGAAACGGAAAGTATAAAGTGGTACGGATAAAGTGTTATTATACGAGAAGAGTCAGTGAATATGTTATAAATTTGTGTGGATAAGCAGGGTTACATAAATTTATGCACTTGTGAGTCAATGCTTATTTTTGACCCCCTCCCCCCCATAACATTTATGCACTTGTCCCACCGTTTTATCAGTGCCCCAATACCAGCTGTATAAAATTCTTTGGGCTGTCGTCTCAGCCATGTACACTGCATGTTTAACAATTTTATCATCCGCAAAATGGGTACCTGCTAGGTGACCCTTCTTCGGTGCAAACAGACGGTGATCACTAGGGGCCAGGTCTGGGCTGTAAAGGGGAAAGTTGAAGAACTATGAAATGGGACTTATAAATTGTTTCTTGGGTTAATTGCGCCCTATGTAGTCGGGCATTGTCATGTTGAAGCAACATCCCTCTGGTCGGCAGTCATGGACATTTGCAACGAATTGCAACCCGAAGATGTGATAGGAAGTCACAGTACGACACAGCATTCACATTCTTACCCGCTCCTGAAAATAGGCAAGCAATACGCCTTCACAGTCCCAGACCACTGTCAAGCATGATCTTTCCAGCGGATGGCGTCGCCTTGAATTTTTTGGCCGACGGTTAGAAGGCATGCTGCTTCTGCATTGAATCATGTTTTGACTTGGGCTGGTCGTGATGAACCTGACAATCCTAGTGAGCATGCCGTCTCCTTCAATTTTGTACTGTGAGAGATTTGAAAGGACAGGGCCATTCACTGCATCTTATGCTCCTCGATGAGCTGTCGGGGAACCCATCGGACACACACTTTGTGGAATTTCAGAATGTCATAAATTATGGTGTACGCTAAATCATAAGAACGCCCTATTTCAAATGCAACGTTGTCTATCTTCACTCGCTTTTTACCTCGAATCAGCTCCTCCACACTCAACATCGGTCGTAATCTTGATGGGTGACTTGGTCGGTGTGCGTCGACAGTTTTCGTGCGCTCTTCAGTACATTTCCGCACACTGATGGACGCGGCGAACAGTATGGTGTTTCAACCGTAACATTTACTTAGGAATGTTCTTGGCCGGCTTTCTTTTCCCCCATAAATAACTGATAACCGCACGCTGCTCCTCTACTGTACACTCACCGAGCACAGCCGTCATTGTCAAAGTGACTGGCGTATGCGCATGATCGTTGGATATCTTTACTACTATTCTAGGCTCTCCAACAGCCATTTGTAACCTATTTACTGATTTTCCTCGTATTTTATTTAATATCTTGTTGGACCTCCGCAGGCTGAAATTATGCCAACCACTCTTCTGGTCATACGTTCTACAAGGTTAAGTTAAGCGGCCTCCGGTATTTGGGTTCATTCTTGCTGCGAAAAACATAGCCATGTGAGCAGTTTTGTTGATTTCGGACGTGTTGTTCATTAGCCCTCACTCGATGGTTCAACTTATTCCATAATTATTCAACAGGATTAAGGTCAGTGCTCTATTCGGGCCGCGAAAAGCGATAGGTGTTCATATCTGTGTGACGGAAGCCGAAACAGGACTGTTATTATGGTGCGTTATGGTCCTGAGAGTAACATTCCTCGTTACCAAAAAATTCCCACAGTACCTATGCTTAAGTGCACAATCAAACTTTTTTCATTAGAAAAGGATTTTAACAAATTTACATGCTTCAAGATGTTTGTATTTCAGTGGCCAGGGATTTCTTGCAGCCAATCCAAATACACTAGGATTAGTCAGCCAAAGGGCCTGATTCAATTTCGCTAATACAATCTCTGGCAAAAATTATTCGAACACAACATGCAAAACTGAATTCATAATCTTTGATAATATTTTTAAATTATTGGTATCAGTATTACATCAAAATAAAAATTATACAAATATTCATTAAGTATTGCTGTACACACATACCAAAAGTTACATTATTAAAACAAAACTTAAACTCTAAAAAATATAACACAACATAGCTTGAGAAAATATTCATTCGAACAATCTTAACTCTAGAAAAATTATTAGAACAAGGAAAATAAACGAGAAATAATGATATCAAAATAAAGTTCAATATTTAGTGGCACCTCCCTTAGGCTTTATATCAGCTTTGATGCGATATTCATAACATTTACAATAATCATCCCCAATTTCAAATAAAATCTGTGTAATTGCAATTTTTACTCTTCCTTCTTTTTTTTTTTTCATTGACCAATTTTTTCAACTTCCGCCAAATATTTTCTATCGGTTTGAGATCAGGACTTTCTTCTGGCCAGGCAAGTGTTTTAATGTTATGATTTTGAAGATATTTCTTAATTTTTTGATGCTTGGTGACATGATGCATTGTCGTCTTGAAAAATTACATTTTCATCACGGAACTGTAATTCAGTGGTTGGAATTAAAAAATAGTCTAATATATTTATTTATCCTGGTCCTTTGGATGAAATACACCCGCGAACATAGGATAGAAATTATAATGAAACACTGAAACATTCTTTGTAAAAGTTTTTATCACCTCGCTTCCAAACAAATATACCACCAATATCTCCTCCCCTAAAGTTGCTACGGATTTTATCAGAGAATACTACGTTGTTCTAAACATCAACAGTGTAGCCGAATTTCTATGCTGTCTAGCCCAATGTAGACGAATATTCCCGTGATGCTTTATCAGAATTGGCTTTTTTTTAGATTTGCAGGATTTAAAACCAATTACATTTAATCCATTTCTATCACTAACAGTTTTATCACTAACGTTAACGTTTTTCACTTCATGCTTATTTCCTTGGATGTCCATTTTCTATATTCTTTGCAAATTTCTGTAAGTGACTGATCTAAGAAAAATTTGACCCCTCGTTTTCTACCCCTACCAGGAATATTTTCTGTGGTTCTTGGGTTGCTGAATTTTTTTTATGTGTAATTTACTGTTGATATGGCACATACAACACAATTTGCAACGTCACTTTGAACAAGGAGTTATTTGTCTTTTTTTTCTGCATCATTGCTTAGCTCTCGTAACTTGGCCATTTTAATGATAATTGTGATTTATTACCAATAACAATTGTGCAGTAAACAATTGTTAGGCTACTTCCTCAACACTACTTATCTTTAGGGGATGTTGACTATCTGCATTTATAAAATATGCTTGTTCCATTGAATACTAAAATCACAATTTGATTAGCTTATTGTGACATGTTCTAATACCTTTTTATAAAGCTCTGTAGGTTCCAATAATTTTTTCTGTAAGCGATGTTATTAAATATTTTTGACAGTTTAAGTTTAATTTTAACAATGTAATTTTTGCCACAAACGTACAACAATTGTTAATAAATATTTGTATAATTTTTATTTTGATACAATACTAATACTAAAAATTTAGAAAAATTTTCAAATATTGTAATTCAGTTTTGCTCGTTGTGTTCGAATAATTTTTGCCAGGGGTTGCATTATCAATGCAGAGTAATGGAACAAGAGGATTCATTTACACTCAATAAGTGGTAGGGCCTTTCCGCCTGGAGTACATTGACCAACTCCAGCAATGAAGAATGCAGGGCCGGCCTGACCTGCACCTGCCTTTCCTATTCTTTCTGCACGGATTTGTGTAAGCTACACCATTGAAATGTAGCCCTGGAAGCATGACAGATGGCATTGTCATTCTGGAGGAGACATTCCATAAAACTGCTTCATCGTAGGGAGCACGAAGTTGAGTTTTCAGTAGCCAGTAGACCCATGCCGAATCAACGACCCCATACAATCACGCCAACTGTGGGGACTGTACACCCCGGTAGCAATCGCCAAACTCACACACGAATTTCCGACTTAACATGCGTAAATAGTGATCCCTCACTCCCGATAACACTCGCTCCCGATTGCTCTTGTGTTCATTTCCTGTAAAACACCAATGTAGATAGATCAATAGGAAAACTTACTGCATGTGGATAGTGATCATGGAAACTAAAACAGGAAAATACTCTTTTACCACAACAAAATAGGAAATAAAACAATACAACCTGGAAGATAATGGAATCCGCGACATTCCATTCAGCGACATACCCGTCAGGTCGCCGGATTTCTCGCCTATGGATTTTTGTGGATTAGGTCTATTTAAACGGTCTGGGAATGAGACGATCGCAAACAGTGGAGGGTTTTTGGAAAGCTTGTCAACACGAGTGGTTACGAATTGATCTTGGTGTTCTGCGTTCCTGCCTCCTGCAATGGAAACTGTGATCCATGGCTACCAGACTGAGCACACTCGATGGTGTGGAAAGGAGTTTTCCACGTTTTTCTAGCCCTCTGTAACTTGTTTCCATAAATCCCTAACAACCCTTTGTAGTTCCATTCTGCCAGAGATGACCCTAAATGACAAGTTCCCCGACGGACACTTATGACTTTGCCTTACTCTATAGTCCTGTAACTCTGACTCTTGTTTGCAGGTTCAAAATAACACGATGTGCCATGACTAAAACCGACACCCTAACATTAAGCCAGTGTATGATTTTTCATATTGTCTTATGGTGACTTTGCATTGAGTCAAATTGTTTAATTATTTTGAAAGGATTTTGCACATTTTTAATTTTTTTTGTGTGTTGGGGTAGTATTGAGAAAGCATTTTGCACTCTCCTCCCTATCATGCCTGGACAATAAAAACATTTTATTCTCAAAAATCCGTTAATTTATGGATGCCTGTGTATACATAGTAATTTTAATATTTCCTCTAGAATCGAAAACTACCACTCCCAGAATTGCATTTTCTAAGAAGACCAACGAGGCACCTAGCTTTGAAGGACTGATTCCTGGAATAAGCAACGTTACCAATAAAGAACGAACGATTTTCTATAAGTTGTTCTGGTTCCTTGTTATCCTATCCTGTTTCGTGGCGTCTGCTTATCAGACAGTTAATCGTTTCTTATATTACTTGGAGAATCCAATTGCAACAGAAACGAAGATCAACGTAAATGCATCTTACAAGTTACCATCTTTCACCATTTGCCCACCGTTCAGTTTTTTCACCATTAAGGAATATTGCGATGACACTTGCAGCGCACAGCAGAAGAACGATGAAATTTGTGTAGAATCGATTTACGACTTATATAAACATGGCTTCAACTCCACCGAAATTTGGACATTTCCTAATCTTCATAAGAAAGAGCATCGAATAACAGCCATTTCAGTAAGATTCTTATTTTTTTACCTTTTAAAAATTATTACAGGGTGGGCCATAAGTCCGTTATCACCCATTGTACAATTCGTGTTTGTGGAATTTGACGGAGAACCACCATGTGGGGGCATATTAAGGCTAGGGGGAAGTCATATGGTGCAGATGACCGGCACGGTAGCCATCTTGAAAGCCGCCATCTTGGATGCACAGTAGGGTATTAAATGGGAAAGGGGTCATTTGGCCACATGATTTCGAGCTAGAATTTCTCAAGGAAAACAATGGTGCAGTCTGTTTGTTCACATCTTAATTCTATCAACACTTACAGGCATTCCAAATGGCGATTTTCTCTGTTACATATGGTGCTCCACGTGCTCTATGTGAACCCCCTCCTATGCTATGCATATGTGCAGTTGTTCCACCCAATTGTCCAGAACCATTAGAAGAAGGTCCGATGAGATTTCAGCACAGGCTGCAAAGATCCGTTGTTCCAGGTGTCCAAGATTCCGGATCTTCTCGGCGTAGACCTTGTCCTTGAGATAACCCCACAAATAAAAATCCAAGGGAGTCAAAACGGGTAAACGTGCTGGCCATTCCCGGGGACCATGACGCAAGAGCCACCATCATGTTGAAAGAAGAGTTGAAATGTAAATCCTCGGAAAACACGGATGGCAGGATGCGATCTCGCAACATACCCAAATACCGTTCAGCATTGAGGGTACCAGGAATGATGAATGGACCAATTAATTGGGTGCCCCATAAACCGCACCATACAATAAGTTTCCCACCCCCGACCATTTTGCAAGGTTAAACCTAGTGAGGATTGGTAGGGGACCAACAGCGCCAGTTCTGTTTGTTTACGGCCCCTTGAACTTAAAAATTGGCTTCGTCGGAAAAGAGGATTTGTGTGGCGAATGTGGTATCCGCCTCAAGCTGTGCCAGTGTCAATTCACAAAATTCCAGGCGATGATCAGGGTCATCTTCCGACAGATGATGCTGCAGTCGCAACTTATACGGATGCCAATTGTTTTTCTTGAAGTTGCATCTGATGGACATACAGCTTACAGCACATGGCATTGACAGGTGATGGGTCTGCTGTGTGCTGACGTGGCAATCGTTGCCACTGCTGCTACGATTGTGTTTTCATCTGATTCAGTCGTGGGTCTTCCACACAAGGGTTTTGCCTGCTACGGACCCGGCATCCATGAACTTCTTGAAGAGCCAGGAAACAATAACATTGGACATAGGTTCATTGAATGCCGCTGCTATGGCCCTTGCATTCCTCCCTCCCCATCCCCTTATCAACTCTGTCCTCTCCTCTGTGCTTAATGACATGCTTTAGCATCTGCAACAAAAGGTAAATAAAAATGAAAATCGACATTTGGAATGCCTGTAACTGTTGAACGAATTTAGGTATGAACAAACGGACTGCACCATTGTTTTCCTTGGGAAATTCTAGGCCGAAATCATGTCCCCCATGACCACCTTCCTATTTAAAACCCTGCAGTGCATCCAAGATGGCTTTCCAGATGGCCGCTGGTCCTGTCACCTGCACCATATGACTTTTCCTTGGCGTAATATGTCCCCACATGGTGGTTGTCCGTCAATTTCCATAAATATGGAAATTGTACAACGGGTGGTAACGGAATTATTGATCACCCTGTACATAAGGAAGCATCCGTATGGAACTTTTTTTCTCGGAAGTTGGACGTCCTAGAACTTTGGGAAAAAAATTACATGACCAAAAAATATATGAAGATTTTAATCGTGGTTATCCCATTTTCTGAAAGCGGAGTCCGCCCAAAAATTTAAATGGTAATAGTGATTATCTGAGTGGAACTCTTAATGATACCTGCGCATCGTTTGTTGCTATCCTGACAAGTCCACATTGAAAATGCCTTCTTCCTAAGAAGAATCGTTTGGTATGTTGATGGTATTAGGAGAATGTTCACAAAACCATCGTGTTTCGGAGAGGCTGCACGCTACACGATACGTACCTAATCGTACATATCATTTCAGAATCGTTTTTCAACGGCTTGCTGAAAGTGTGAGGCTTAATGGTCATGTATAGCTCAACCATATACGGATGATGTAATCACAAGACAGGTTCGAGGTAAGAGAGCTGTTGATACTCGGTCTACAAGAGACGACTCTCAGGAATCGGCCACAAGACTGTGCGGCAGATAATCAACAGCAACGGCTTCCACTACTTCCACATTAATCTCCATCAGGCGCTTGAAGGGTGTGAGTACCAAAAGTAACTGATTTTTTGTCAGTGGTTTAGAGACCAGCCAAAAAATTTCCAATTATCTGATTTTGTGGACGGACAAAGGCACAAGGACGTAAAAATCCATAATGCGCTTTACTGGGCCAAGGAATATATTCAGTGCTCTGAAAGGTAGATGACCAACATGTGTGGAACGTGAATTATTGGAGGCTAGATTATCAACCAGTGTATCTTCCAGGATAATCTGAACGGGGTAGTTTTATGTCGACTTTCTGGAAAACGTGCCTCCGCACATTTTCGATGAATCGCGCGAGAAATCGTAGATCTCATCTTCCCTCAGCAATGGATTGGTAGGGCTGGACCCGTTCCATGGCTCCCTCGGTCTCCGGATCTCACTCCCCTCGATTTTTTCTTTTGGGAACGGCTAAAAGAAATTAGGGGGGGGGGTCAAATTTGATCTGGATATTATTTTTTATAAAATCAGGAAACTGCAACACACACACACACACACACACACACACACACACACACACACACACA
>JAHWFO010093556.1:12974-24455 GCA_023313115.1 Rhysida immarginata
TAGGATTGGGCCAGCCTCCCCCCCCCCCCGAAAAAATTTCTGGGTACGGCCCTAAAGGATGGAGATATCAATTATGTAACTCACTTTGTTTTGCTTATCTATTAGTGTAAATGTCTGGTCTATTATGAGGGATAATTTTGTCAGTGATTAGAGCTCTGTCAAAGTATAGTTTGTGTGTGGTGTTCTCTAAGACAGTGTCTGGGATATATTTATTGTATGGAGTGTGAATGTCCCTTAGCTTGTGTATCTTAGCTAGATGTTGATGTACGATGTTGGCTACCTGGTTATGTCTGTGTAAGTAATCTGTCTGCGTGAGTATTTTGCAACTGGATATGACGCGTTGGATGGTTTCCTCTGCGATATGGCATTTCCTGCAAGACCATCAGTCGAATCTTTGATAATATGTTTTCTGTAGCTTTTAGTGTTAATAACCTGGTCTTGTATGGCAATCATGATTCCTTCAGGTCCCCAAAGAGACTCCCTTCACTCAACCAAAAGTTCTACATTTTTTTGTCGACGTGCGGCTGCTTGAGGTCAGAAGGATGTCTACCGTTGAGTTGCTTTCCGAGCCATGATTGAAGTTTAGTGCATATTGTAGGAATGGTATGCGTGTTCTGCGTGCTGTTCAGATTCAAAGGTGTGTATTTTGTATCAGCCATGCAGACTGCTTTGTGTAATGGTGATGTGTGTGTTGTTTACAGTAAAAGAATTCTCTGAGTGACTGAGTCTGTTTCTGGTATAGATCTATTATATCAATAAGACCTCTGCCTCCCTCTGAACGAGGCAGGGTGAGTCTTTCAATAGCTGCGTGTGATGGTGCTTTCTGTGCTTTGTAAGCAGTTTACGTTGTTTCATACCACGAAAACATCCCCCAAACAGTCATACCTCCTCCACCAGCCTGTCGTCTGCTAACGATGGTGTCGGGATGCCTGTTCTCAGATGCTTCCCGGCGAATTCTCCATCGTCCGTCCACTCTGTTCACCAGAAACCGCGACTCGTCAGAGAAAGCAACCCTTTGCCACTCAGCCGAGGTCCAATGGCGATAGTCCATTGTGAATTGGAGGCGTTTTCGGCGATGCACATGCGTCAACATAGGTGCTGTACCATACGCCTGCTCCGGAGCCCCAACCTCAAAAGGGATCGTTGCACCGTTTTGGTGCTGACACGCCTAGTGGCCCCCACTGTTCATTTGCTGTGTCAGTTACTTGACAGTGGCACGCCGATTGGTCTTGGCCAGGCGTCGCAACCGACGCTCACCTCTAGGATCGATGGCCCGTGGGGCCCCACAGTTACCTCTTCAGTTGCTCGAAACTGTCTGGTTCGTCGAGTCGCGGCACACCTTCACAACGGCAGCCCTAGAGCAGTTCACAAAGGTGGCAATTTCTGAAATGCTGCCCCCTTTGGCCCGATAGCCAATGATCATCCTCTTTTGGAGGTCCGACAGGTCACTTGCTCTGCCCATGACGGCGATAATTGCTGTGTTAACGGATGCTACTACATGTCTGCTGTTGCCAGCTTTTAATGATATGCAATGATTTTTCATCTGCATACCATGGGATGTTCCAACATGTTCGAGGAGGGGTGGTCATATTAATGTGTCCCAACCCTGTATATTAAGCACATCATTCCCCAAAAACACAGTTCATATATATCGACTTCTATGCCAACATTTTCATGACCCCTAACAATTACTCCTATTAATTCCTTAGCTTCTCTCCTCCTGTTCGCACACTAATGACCAACCCCCATCAAGCTGACCTCTCATTTGCTAAGCTCTAAACCCTCCCAAGACAAGACATCCCAGCCCCAACCTATCCCGTATATAGTCTGAATATTTTTTCATTTTATATTATTCCTGATGATTGCCTCTCGCCGAAACATGTAGAATAAGCAAATTTCTATCAAGCATTGCTTTTTATAATAAATTATTGATTCTAATTACATTTGTGGTTGACAATACAGTTTTCTTATATAATTGTAGTTTAATTATTCTGAACATTTAAAATTTAATGAAATTGGTAGAATACAATACAATAAAGGGAAAACAGAATTTACGACTAGTTTTACATTTATTCCCGGCTTTATCAAGGATATAAACTACACTAGAGACTTCTTGCCTTTATACAGTGTGACTTATCCAGCATAATTGTTTAGGAACTTTGTATGGTTCAAATGGAACAAAAAACGTCCTATAAACATTACATATAGTTTGGATCGCGTGTGAGATATCGATGTTTGTCTATTTCCTTTTATTTAGAGTCTTTTCCTAGAAAAAACGTAGGTTTACCTATTTATTCTTAAATGTATTCTTCCTGTTTTGCATATGCCTTGAGATGAGCTCAATGCATCCATTCAAGCTTGTAGTTGAGCAATTACAACCGACCAGATTGTGGCAGCTACCTGCTCAGTTGTCCGAAGATGTAACCAGTGCATTGGAGCTGGGGGCAACCATTTTGAGGGGCTTCCTCGACTTTGATTTGTTACTTTCTTCTTATTCTTATTCCTTATATCTTTTTGGTTTTGTTTTGTAGTTCAATGTGATGTTATGTCAGTATGCAGAATAAAAGTGATCTGTACTCTCAAGTGTTTTATTTATTTGCTTTAACAACTCTACAAGAAAACAGACAAACATCGATATCTCACACACGATTGAAACTAGATGTAATGTTTATAGGACATTTTTTGTTCCTAAACAATTATGCTGAATAAGTTTGGGTCACCCTGAATACAGAAAATATGGTACAATGGAGTAATTTCTGTAATTTTCTTTTTGTATTCTATTCTCTTATTCTTTATGGGTCAGCTCTTCTTTTTTCAATAATGCTTACCATTTATTTTTTTTTAATTTTAAATTTTATTTTATTTTTTAAAATTATTTTATTTATTTATTTATTTATTTATTTATTTATTTATTTATTTATTTTCTTATTCTTTATTAGACTGTTATTTGTTATCCAGTTACTATTTTTCTGCTTTAATCAAGTTAGTGTATTTCTATCTTTTATAATGTACCAAATCTCTTCTTTTCATTCTTATCCAATTAACATACATCTATGCTGTTTATTTTACTTCTACCTCCATTGTTTCCAGACTATATTACTCATTACCTTTATCATGCCATTCATTGTATTTTATCCGATCTTATTACTCCACTGACCATATTTTCTGTATATAAGGGTGAGAAGCCTCTAGTGTAGTTATATCCTTGATAAAGCTGGGAATAAATGGAGAAACTAGTCGGAAACTCTGTTCTCCCTTTCTTGTATTGTAAAGTGATCTGTACTGTCAAGTGAAAATTCTACCAATTTCATTGATAGAAAAAAATACTAAGGAACCCCAATGGACCACATGCACGGTCGAGCGGTGCCACCGTCGATTTTGTTTCAAAGCGAGGCTGGGCTGGCAAGCTTTAGTTAGGGTTAAGCTGTACCCATGTGTTGGCAATACGGTGAAATTTTAGTGAGTTGTAATTTTTGCTTTTTCACTATTTATTGCTAACCTAATAATTAATCTCATATAAAATGGCACATTGCTGTGTGCTTAGATGTACAAATGATCACCGCTACAATAAAGTAAAAATATTTCATCGATTTCCTACTGACAACAAACGTCGTAAGCTATGGATAATCCAAATAAAGAGGGATATTGGACCTTTATTTCAGGTAAATATTTTAAGCATACATTAAAGTAAATAATTTTCATGGCTCTTAACATGTGTAATAAAATTAACAACATTTAAATAAAATTGTGCAGATGGAACACTGATTTATAAATAATTAAGGTGATTCTTATTTTTGTAGGTGACACGAAATACTTACGTATGTAGTGATCATTTTGAAGAAAAAATCAAGAAAAAAACATTAGCAGACCTACACATATTGACAAAGGATGCATATCCTTCCAAATTTAAGTGGACCCAAGATGTGCAAAAAAGAAAATCACCAAAAAAACGCTTCAGTCTGTTAGTGTGAATTATAATGAGCAAATTGATTTATCTTTTTAAATCAGAAAAATGTTGACTAACCTTTTATTTTTATTTGTATTTTTATAAAATACAAAACTTAATTAACCATAATTAATTTTAATTAAAAAAAAGTTTACAATTTACTGCATGTGTCAATAAATGACTACTTTGTGGGGAAATAAATATTGCTAGTGAAAGAAAGCAAGTATGCAAACATATCAATCAACAAAATATGCATTTGCCACTACCAATTATTTATGTGGGCATGAAGCATTTATTTTATGTATTTTTCAAGCTTAGCATACACATACACCAAAAGCATAATAAAAAAAATTACCATTACTTACTAAACTTTTGCTTTTAGATTATCATTTTCAAGTCATCTGTTTAAATAACACCTTCCAAAATGTACAATCAAAAGAATTAAATTGTACATATTTCAACACAGTGATTTTTATTTTTGCTAATTTAATTTTGACTAATCTTGATAATCATGTATATAAGACCCCACAAAAAATTTTTATCCTCTTTGAAAATTTGCTTTAACTGTTTTTTTCCAAACAATTTTCAATATCACCATAGCAAATATTGGGTAAAGACTCTAAACTCGTAGTCCAGTTAGTTGACATTTCAAAAACAGCAGTAATTTACTTGCTGCTATGCTAACAAACCATACTGCCAACACATGGGTACAGCTTGGGTTAACCTAACTAAAGCTTGCCAGCCCAGCCTCGCTTTGAAACAAAATCGACGGTGGCGCCGCTCGACTGTGCATGTGGTACATTTATTGATAAAATTTAATCTTATATCCTCCTTACCTTTGACAACTATTAATAGTTTAGGTTTTGAATCATCAGCTGAGCCCATTCTTTTTTGATGCATATATGACTTTTTGTAACGACCCTTCTGTAATCGGAGCTCTCTGTCTTTTCGATACTGAATAGTATGCTCTTCCATCCTTTTAGAAATGGCTTCAGAATCTTCTGTTTCCTTAAGGGATTTCAACTTATGTAATCGTAAGTCAATTAATTTTTGTGCCTGTTTCTAGGGGTAAAAAGAAAGAAAACCAAAGCACATGAATAAAATTTTATTGCTTAAATAATTAAAGAAAATAGCTCTATGATATTATCATAAACAATCAAGTGTTATCCTAAATTTCTCATTTCACAATAGTGGAAATGAGTTACACAATGAATTTACAAGATTTTCTTCAATTAGTAAAGATCATAACATTAATTGGCAACAATGCACAATATAAAAAAAAAAAAATTGAAGTTTAGAAAAGAAAAAAGTGTGACATTAACATCAAAATACACTTATATTGGTGGTACTGAAGAAAAAAAATTCTGAAAATTTCATCTTGTGGAATTTCTCTCCATGCCTAAGATGTATCAAATGATCTATGCTGAATGGCCAAAAAATAGAGACCCCCTTATTTGAAAGTAAACCAGTCTGAAAGTGACATAGAGTGACATAACAACGCAGAACTGCTTATATAAGGAACGCTCAGCTTTGGAGCACGTAGCACACACGGAAGTTAATGTCAAAATGGATAAGACGAAAGATTTAAGTGTGTTTGAAAAAGGGATGATCGTCGGTACAAGAAGAGCTGGTGCCAGCATCTCTGAAATGATGACTCTTTTAGGGTTTTCTCGCCCAACAGTATCTCAGGTGTTTAGAGAGTGGCAGTTAAGAAAAAAAACTTCAAGCAATAAGGACTATTCTGGTTGAATTAGGCTGGTGAATGAGAGAGGTGAAAGGCGAGTAGCACGCATAGTCATAGTCCGTAGCAACAGAAGGCCAACAACATGATAAATTACAACTGATTTCAATATAGGTGCATCACAAAGCATATCCCAATGCATAATAAGATGGACTTTGCAAAGGATGGGCTTTAACAGAAAGAGTGCCTTTAGTATCACAGACCAATAGGAAACGGTGCTTGTTGTGGGCCCAGGAACGGCGTAATTGGTCACTTGAGAAGTAGAGAAAAGTAGCCTGGTCCGATAAATCTCGTTTCCTGCTCCATCATGTTCAGATTATGGCACAAACAGCACGAGTTCATGGAGCCCTCCTGCCAAATCACAACTCTTCAGGCTGGTGATGGTAGAATTATGGTATGGGGAATGTTTTCCTGGAGTAGATTGGGTCCTTGATATCTGTGGACACAACTCTGAACAGCACAGCTTACCTCAACATCGTCTATGGCTATGATCTTCCCTTCTGGAGATGGTCACTTTCAACAGGACAATGCACTTTGCCACTGTGCTTGATCAGTCACAAATTCGTTTGAGGAACATCAATCAGAGTTTAGTCTGCTTCCATAGATAGCTCAGTCCCCTGACCTGAATCCTATTGAGCATTTGTGGGATGAAGTCAAAAGATCACTTTAAAGCTTGGAAACGCCACCATCTAATCTGACCCAACTTAGAGCTGCCATTATGTCAGCATGGGCCAACATTCCTCAGCAATGGTATCAGCAACTTGTTGAGTCCATGCCAAGAAGAATATTGGCTGTGATCAGAGCTAAAGGTAGACCAACTTGTTATTAGAGAGTGTGTCTAAATTTTTTGGCCACTCAGTATACGTTTCCTTAAGTGATTTCAACTTATGGAAAGCAGAAAATAAGTTTGCAAAAATTTCATATAAGGTCAACTTTATGATCATATGATTATTTTGTTATTTAATGGTACAGCTGTCAATTCTATTTTGAACTTGATAAAAGGCTACCAAGATGGTTAAACAAACTTTTTCCGGGAATTGGCACAATATTAAAACAGAGTGAAATAAAGGCAAAATACCAGAAAAAATAATAAAGGGAAAAATGTGGATTACAATATTAAGAATAAAGAAATAAAAACACTCTTTATTCTTACCAAGATGGTGTCAAAACATTTGTTTTTATGACAAATTGTAGTAATTAATCTACAAATTTTCAGTTTTTGATTTTTCATTGGAGGAGAAGGAGTTTCTCTAGTTTTATGTGTCTAAGACAATAATTGGGATTGATTATGAATAAAAATTAATCCAAACTTTATTAAAAAAAAAAATTATTTCATAACAAAACTTATAATATCTTCAAAAAATAAGAAATAAGAGGAGAACTAACATCAGAATTATGGATAATTTTGTCACCATAACATTGAAGGATTGTAGACATTCTTCTTGGATTTTTGAAGTGGTGAGTGTTATAAGAACTAGAATGAATTAAGAGGTACAAGGTTCAATAATTAATAAACGAGACTGACGCTACTTTGAATGTATTCAAGCATAAGCGACTGCGATGATGCATGTTTTCGATCTATAAACTATTCTTGTGGCCGTGTGTACAAAATGCAACAATAAAGTTTTGCATGCCTGTGTACAGTAGAGTTCACTTATAAGAGCACCGGATATAATAGTAATCCGAATTTAAGAGCAATTTCTTATGTTCCTGAATATTTCCTCTCTATTTTCTATATTAAGAGAATCCAGATATAAAAGTTCCGGGTAAAAGAGCAGTCCACTTAACACTTATAAGGGTGTTATTTTTTACACTTTTGGTCCTCATATAAGAGCTTTGACTATGAACAGTTCTGTTATTAATTGCTGCGGTCTATTATGTGATTGGTCATTGCAGTAAGGAGGAGCTATGGCTGATCATGCTCGGGCCAAAAACTTGATTAAGAACGTTCTACCACAAGTGATCGAACACTATCAGCCTGACAGTTTGTATAATGCTTATGAAATGCTGCTTTTTTTTAAACCAACACCTACATAAACTCTGGGAGTTGCCAATAGTCAGGAAGTAGGTGGGAAGACTCCATAAAAAGGAATGACCAAGCCTGTTTTTATGCAATGTAACAGTTACAGATAAAAAAAACTTATGCTACAGGAATATTCAAAAACGCCATGCTGCTTCAACCAAGTTCAGCCGCCCTTTGGCATATTATACAAGTGCCAATGCCTGGATGACATCTTAAGAAAGTCGGAAACAGAATTAAGGGGCAGGAAGACCATCCTTTTTTCTGATAATGGCCCTTGCCACAAAATTGATTCACCTCTAGAGAACATAAAGATTGTTTTTATGCCGCCGAACACTGGACTTAAAACAGGCTTGGTTTCTAGTTTCTCCTACCTACAACCGTGAAAAACTGTTTTAGAAATCTGGATGAACTGCCACCGAAAATATCGCATAATGCAGCGTTGGATGCTGTGTCAATTATACGCCAGTTTTTGGAGCAAAACTGTACAGATTATAATGAAAGATCTACTTTAAATTTTTCACAGATTAAAATAACAGATTTCTTCCATTCTTGATATGTACAATATGTATTGAACTATATGAAATTATCAGATGAAATATCTTAATAAACGATCTTAAAAATTCAAGTGTTTATTCTATTGTTTATGTATGGTCCGGTTTGTAAGAGCAGTCCAGATATAAGAGCAATATCCTCTGTTCCTGAGGCGACTCTTATAGGCGGACTCTACTGTAATCTCGTGCTTTAACAGCATGCAGTCATTAATTAACGTTCCAATATTAAATTTTAAGTTCTGTTTTAAACTTGGAAAAACTGCTACGGGAACTTGATAAAGAAAGTGTATTTTGATGATGCACTATCTCCTGCAAGTGTTTTTGAATGGTTTGCTACAGTTGGTGATGACTGGGAAGAGCTGAAAGATGACGAACACACCAAATGTCCGAAAACTGTTCGAATACAGGAAACGATCGAGGAGGTGAGAGAACTTTTGCTAAATGATCGGAGAATGAACCTGAAAATGATGGAAGAAGTCTTAAACATTAGCTGAGAAACAATTCGCTGATATTGACATAAGATTTGGGCAAAAGGAAACTGTGCTCGGTTTGTGCCACATTTCTTAACAGATGAGCAAAAAGAAAGCAGAGTGGATGCTTTCACAAAATTCATCATGGCCGCAGATGCCAATCTAAAGTTTTTCTGAATTCAATTGTGATAGGGGACGAAACCTAGTGCTATGAATATCACTCTGAAACAAAATGACAGAGCATGGAATGGTGGTCCCCAACATCCCCGTGAAAACAGAAATTTCGGTTTGAAAAGTCAAGAACAAAAGTAATGCTCATCACTTTCTTTGACAGCATTGGCATTTATCCATAAGGAGTTTGTTCCACGTGGATAAACAGTCAACAAGAAGTAGTACTAGGAGATTTTGCAGCGTCTCATTAAGAGAATTCATTTTTTTGTGATACTCATGGCTGTTTGTGGAAATTTATTATTATACTTATGCATTTCATCAGCTTCATAAAAGAAATGATCTTTATAGGATCCTTCTCATTTTTCAAGACCATCATCACCTCCTCTACCTGATCTAATCTAATCTAAATTTCGTGACTTCTTGCCCACAATCCTGCCCAAACACTGCAGCATCAGAGCTGTTGACCCAGAAGAACATAGAAATACAAGTTGAAACTAGATAGTTTTCATCTAGAAATATTGTTTTGTAGATGAAAACCATCTCATCTATTCAGAGACTCAATACAATGATCACTTGACTTACTGAATTATCTGAAAGAAATCCAGAATTACTAATTACAATTTCTCTTATGGATACCTGTTTATTCGTGTACCTCTGAAATCACTTCAATTATCTTCTCACCAGCTGATGGCAATTCTTTCCACCCAATGATCTCTACAGGTGTACTAGGGGAAGCTTTTTGAATGATCTGTCCATTTTCATCAAACATAGATCTAACCTGAAAAAATTCAATGCAAGTTAAAAAAAAAAAAATAATAATTATGAGTTATTATTGTTTAATAAAGAAAAAGATAGAAAGCACAGTTTCAGCAAAACAGAACATTTATTTTTGTACACATTGGCACTCCTGCATTCAGAGGTCCCATTTTTTATTCCCAATTTACTGTTATTCACTACCCTTTTATTCACTTCTTCAATTCACTACAGTTTCCTTCTACTTAAATGTACACTGACATGCCAAAAGTCAAGGCATAGCAGTCTGCAAAGATAATGGTTGATGGTGCAACACACAAAAATGACACTGAAATTCCCAGATTTGTGATCTGATAACTCATGAGTCGTTTTGAACAATAGCTAGGCTGCTTATGGCATCAAAGAGAATTATCACAGTTCAAATGGGGTTATGATAATAGATGCCTGATAGATAAGACATACAAGTTGGAAAGTAATGCAAACATTACCATCTCTGACTGACTCCTGCTCATATTAATGGTTCTCCCCAACTATTTTTCATAATGATCATCTCTTGTTTTCCCTTGTTCGTGTCGATCTTATACAAATACATTAGTATCTCAGTATGCCTGTTCATACCCTGCTATTTAGTTGAGTGGCCATCATGTCAGATATGACAGACTTCCAACGAGGGCAAATTATTGGAGTCTAGCTAGCTGGCACATCCGTTACAAAAGTCGCCCTGTTAATTGGGGTGTCGAGAGTTACTTTATCAAAAGTTATGACAACAGACAATGTTACTAGGAAAACACTGTCTACAAAACAAAAGAGTAGGAGGAAACTGATACTGATTGATGGAGACAGAAGGACCTTGTCTGCACAAACAAGAAGACCACAGCGATGAAAGTGATGCAAAGCTCAATTGCATTTGAAATGTCCCATTTCCACAAAAACAGTGCAGAGGGAACTTCACAAACACAATATTCATGGACGAATTGCTAAATGACAAACCACTTGTCATCTAAGTCAATGCAAAACAGAAATGGCAGTAGTGTCGTGAGGAAAAAACCTTGTCTGCCTAGCAATGGAAATATTTGCTGTAGTCAGGTGAATCCACTTTCACATTATTTCTCACTGCAGGGCATGTGTATATCTGGAGAACGCCTACAGAAGCGTACAATTCAGAGATATGGGAAACTGAGAGAAAGAACTTGAGCAATGTCGACATGGAGAATGGCCGAATGTCCCATTAGAAACATTCCATGTGTTGTATGCCTTCATTCCAAGATGGATTCAGGCATTTTACAAGCAAAAAGTAGATTTACAAGCTGTTAATTATGTTTTCTAGACATTTCCATTATTTTGTCCAATCCTTATACCATTCTTGAAGGTGCATAGGCATTCAATATACTTTTATCTATGGTCTTGTGTGTGAATCAGAAATGTCTCATGGAAAGCATTACCATCCACCATGGACGTGTAGTTGCTACCAAAGGAGAAATTTGGGAAGCTAAATTTAGAAGCAAGTGTGGCGGTCTGCATAGCAACGGAGAAAGAGGGGAGGACAAAGCGTCAGTAGCCAGCTGAAAATGAAAGTTTTATTATGCTGGAGAGCAGGAAAATGGCAGCAGCAGAAAGCACAGCGATTGGCAGAGGCTTTTCCCACGTGCAATAGAAATTGCTTATATAAAGTAAAGGAAGCTAAAAATCTCTCTTTTAATCAATCATCTTGGTCATCATGAATTCATCATCTTTCATAATGATTCATCTTAATCACCATCATCTACTATCGCTCTCGGAGTCAGCTATCGAATTCTATGCAACAATGACTCTCCCTCAAAGTTGAT
>JAHWFO010093559.1:0-11165 GCA_023313115.1 Rhysida immarginata
GATTTCAGTGCAATTTAAGCCTTTCGCCCACAAAAAACGGATTGTTCTGCGAATCTCCAATTTGGAGTGTAAACCAGTTGCTGCGCCATGACATCAATACTCTTGCGTACGCAGTAAACGCGTGAACACGTTGCAATTATAGACATATAGGCAACAATCCTTAAAAACGGCAAATGATGTCGGCGCTCATCTATCACAGACGGTGCTGAGTGTATCTGACTTTTTGATTCATCCTCGTATTATAAGGTTTAAATTTGTTTATATCACTTTTTAGCATGTGGCGGCTGCGCGAGTTCACGCTCGCTTTAACTTTAGGTCAGCGCGTCGGCCGCCTTTGGGACGTGCCAGGGAAGTTCTTTGTTTGATAAACGATGGCGATGCTCTATGTTTGGATGAAGAAGATGTTGTCACATCGAATGTTCCTAACATTATCCAAATCGAGAACGAAGAAATTGATATGCCAATCATAAATAATATAAAGGAATGGGTTCAAAGACCATGGACACAAGATGATTAAATTTTGATCGTTCATTTGACTGGTTATGTTTTGTAAATTTTATAAAATGTTTGATTTATTGATGATTTTATGAAAACAGATTTTAAATAGAAATATATAAATAAACAATTCTTTGTTTTAATTTAATAATTTCTAAACTTAAAATTGCAAAATATGTGACGTCACACCAGGGGGGGGGGGTCACACAAACGTGACCATCTGTGACAAGGACGGGAGAGGGGTCCAAAAATCAGGAAATTCGTGTGACGTAATTTATGGATGGCCCCTATGTAATACGCATGCATTTTAACGGAACTTTTTAAATTCAAGATAGACTATTATAATGAAATAATAATGCAATAAGACGATACACAGTGCAGTCGAATGTTTGTTAAACTCCGTGTTGTATAGTTTAGGCTACTCTAAAGCAAGTAATTTAGCGAATTATTAATCACAAGCAAGGAGAGATAATAATAGATGAAAATTCGCCTTATTGTGTGAAAGATACAATTGCTAAATGCCTGATGTAATCTTGTTTAGCTTATTTTCTACCAGGAATCAAATGCTATCACTTATAAGTGGGATATGTTGAAGTCGTCTGGTCATTAATTAGTAAGTTATTAAGTCCCTGTTTGGTAGTCACTGTGTTTTTTGAGGGTTCTTGAAGAACCTAGTACAATTGCTATTAACTGCTTGGTGCAATAGATTTTGTAGCACTCATAGTTTGTGTGGCACAAGCGGTTGGCCCACAAATGAGTTATTGTCCATTTTGTTTATTAGCCGCTATGGTGTCGAATAATTTTTGAACAAACATAATTTCATGAAATTTTAAGAGGGATTAAGCTATTTGTAATTTTTGTTGCAGTAAACATCTCATGTGCGAGTGGAATGCTTGTTGCAGTAAATGTTTGATTCTAGAGAGCAACTCTGTAACTAATTAGCAAAGTGTTGCCAATTTTTAATAGCAAGCTTAAATTGTGTTTTTAAGCATATTTTATTAACTTTTGTAATTCTTATTGTTTGACTCTTTGATTTCCTTACTCTCTTGTTATGTTTACAATTATTATTAATTTATCTTGAATTAAATCTTGTTTAATTTGTTTGAGCCTGATAGCCTATTTATTCCCCACAACATCGAAAACCGATCCTGACGACCTCTCATAACCTTTCAGAGTAAAGATCATAGGCTACACTATGTCGATTTTCCCGGATACATTTATACTATTCTATAATAAACTTAAAATGGTTATTTAGGTATTTAGGTATAATTTAGGTATAATAAGGCTTATCGATGTATCTCGAAAGAGTAATGAATGCTCACAAGAGACAAGATACAATGATATTAAACTTTTTTGTAAAAGGTAACATTAAATATTAAAGAAAACGAAGATCTTCCCATGCAGCAAGAGCTGGATAGAAATTCAATACGTTATACTATACATTTTTAATTTTTTGTTAAATATGCAAATTTCAAGAAATTGTAGTTAAGATTAATGTCGACAGTGGTGGTCTACAGCCAAAACATTTCTCTTAGCGCTTCATTTTCATATATGAAAAGATGATGACATTCCTTGACAGAAGGATCTTGTTTGTGCATTTGTTTGTTATTGGTTCTTGTAAACCAGTTTACTAAATAACATTTTTTGAATAAGCCATATTAAATAGGTAGAGTTATTAAGTAGAAGGAGTTCTCTTTGCAGAGTCAATTAATCTTTGTTAAATGTTCGGAAACTTCTGTGCTTATAAGGTGTCCAGTATTATTTTTAAATTCAGATGATAAAAAAAAAATATGAAGAAAACAGAAATATACGACTTAAATATATTCAGATTTCTTAAAAACGTTAACATAGTTTTTCACAAATATTAAGGACACATATAATATAGCAATCGAAGTTCTTTCCTTCTTTTAGGGGAAGTGGTCAAAAAAAGGTTATAAAGAATATGAGACACGCTGACGCCACGTGTACGAGAATCAAGGAGCGAGCCATTCAAGTGGAATTGAGACCGGAAGTTATAGTAGTACAAAAGCCTAAATGATGAATTCCCCAGAGGTGAACTTGTGGGTCATTTTTATCCGTCGAGTTCATTTCCGTTTTTCTTCAGTATTATCAACATTCATCAAATTCAATTGTTGTTCAATGTGAAGGACCCGAGACGAAAACTGACCGGTAGAAACCATGATACTATCGCCGATCCCCCCCACCCCAGCTCCTCAGTCAACACTTCCTATTACTACGTCACTCCATCACTTCCCTTACACCCATTCGGCTATTTTATCCTTCCCGTCCCTCCTATCTCGTTATCTCCTCCTATCTCTTTAAAATACATTATTTCATAAAAATTACGTGTTTTATTATAAGACATTGCAATTTTAATTTTGTAAAATTATGTTTTGCTAATTGAAATTCGTAGGAAAGTGTTTAAGTCAGTTTCAAAAGTTTGGGATATTCTAAGTTAAATGCATTCTAAGCAAATTCAAAGAATTCACACTACAATGTTAATCAAAATAAATCATGAATTTTTTTTAGCTTCACAATGGTTATCTCTTCAGAAAATATCAAAACAAAATATGTAATACATTCATGTAAATGAATTTTTGAAATTAATCTTTTGAAATTTTCACAAGTTTAGGATAATATAAAATTCGTTAATGGGAGTAAAGTTTTACTCCAAATATGCAAATTTTCGAGTAACGTTACTCGGAATTTTGCATATGATTGGATAGTGCGTTTTTCATCAGTGGAGGAATCAGTAATTGAATAAATATTTATGTATTACTATTTAATTTTTATTTAACCAAAATTTAATTTATTGTATGTGATCAGTTTTGTGCAATGCTTTTATAGAGCTATTAATTTTTTATGAAAATGAAAGATAACTGAAATTACATATTTGAGTGTTATACAGTGCGTCGCAAAAGTTTAGGCAAAATCATATTTTTCATGGCAAACACGCTTATTATACTAAACGTGAAATTGTCTTTTATAATACTTAAGAGTGAAACAAAATCATTCCATACACGGAGTTTTTAATACATAGCTTGCTTATTTCGTACAAACAAAGAACGACTAGTTTTTGACGTCTCAAAAGTTTAGGCAGTAACCGTAACTCCTCGTTCAGTATGGTACAGCCATGCAAATTAGTATAAAACATGTAAAAATTATTCAAATTAGATGTGAAAATATATAAAAGTAACGGTATTTCTTATTAAACTAATTCATTATCATGCCAGCTAACAAGCAATTCACTACAGACGAAGTGGCGAAGATTTGGATGCTAAAAGCAAAGGGGCATTCAGTTAAAGAGATTGCTTCAATTATACAGCGTTCTGTATTTGGAATTTACAAAGTTCCACCAAGAGGTGAACCTCATGAAGCGCAGCCACGCACTGGACGACCCAGAGCAACTTCATCCCGTGATGACAGACGAATCATCAGACTGGCATCCAAAAACAGTTTGTCTGTTAGACAAATTGCTCAACAGGCTAAGCTAGTATCAAAATATACCATCCATAGGCCCCTTAAGGAATGCCAACTTCTTGCTTATGTGAAACTGACAAAACGTCCTCCTCTGAAACCCGAACACATTTGATCTGGCACAAGCCCATATGCATTGGAAGGACGAGTGGCTATCGGTTCTCTTCTCAGATGAGAAAAAGTGGAATTTAGATGGCCCAGACGGTTGGGCCAGCTATTGGCATGACCTGAGAAAGGAGAAGCGGTGTTTTTTCAGCAGGCAGAATGGAGGAGGTTCTGTGATGGTATGCGGGAGCGTTTGGATTCAATGGAACAACATCGTTGGAATTTGTTTGTGGTCGTCAGAAGGCTGAAACTTATCAAAAAACATTGACTGACAATTTATTACTGTTTGGTGAGATGATTGGTGGCCCAGCGTGGATTTTCCAGCAGGACAACGCACCGATCCCATGTTACAAAGTCCACAAAACGATGGTTCCAGCAGCATGGGATTCGTGACATGAAGTGGCCTGCAAGAAGCCCAGATCTGAATCCCATTGAAAGTCTCTGGGGGATTATGTCTAGGCAAATTTATGCTGGTGTGAAGCAATACTCATCTGTGGACGAACTGAAGGACACGATTTCTGATTGTTGATACAATATGGACCCGGAAGTGCTGCAAAATTTGGTTCTTTCGATGAGTAATCGTATCTTCCAAGTAATTAAAGCCAATGGAAATATAATTTCTCGTTAATGTTATGATAAAAGTGCAATTACGTTTCTTTGCCCATATTTTTGAGATGTCAAAACTATGTCTTTCTTTATTTGTTTGTCATTTTTGTATGAAATACGTAATTTGTGTATTAAAAACTCCATGTATGGAATGAGTTTGTTTCTTTCTTAAGTATTATAAAAGACAATTTCACGTTTAGTATAATAAGTGTGTTTGCCATGAAAAAAAATGATTTTGCCTAAACTTTTGTTTTGATTTACCCATTCTGTTGATTTTTTTGTGTGGCTCTCTTGCGTACCTTTCGATTTCTGTTTTGTACACGTGATCGTGATCTGCATCATTTTTGCTGTGCTAAAAATCCATTGTCCTAACACACTGCTCTTTACAAAGACTGCGCTTCACATAATTCAAATATGAATTTTTCGTCACTCTTAAATAGCGCAAATTCACAATTTAAACTCGGCACTTTCATGATCGCCGATTCTGGGGTGCAAACTTGAAATGTAGCACCTGTTTTGCGTGTTCTCAACTCTTTCCCTTTCATAGAAAAATGTTTCGGTCTGTCTGCAGAAACTGCTAAATATGGGGTATAAATTTTAAAAAACGCATAAGCCTTTGCATGACGTATTTCTGTAGGCAAACTAATCATTTTAAACAATTTAAACATAATGGAATGTAATAAGTGGTATTTCTATAAAGAGTCGCATCTGTTCCGGTAACGCAACAATAGTGACACTCGACCATTCCTAATAGTAAAAAATGGTAGCCCACGATGGTGGTGCAATCAATGCAATGTTTTCAGGCAATTTCGTGCAATTTCAGTCAACGCTTTCAACAAAGTGTCCTCAAGAATTAAATAAGTAAACTTCCTGAATCAAGAAGCTATTCATAACTTCTTCTGGCTAAGACCATGAATAGCTTCTTTCAGCTTAAAAAAATTCCACGTGAAATCTAGTAAACACCATCTCTGTATAACTCAATGTACTGGATAGAGCATTGTATTTTTCTCCTCAAAATGTTGCCTCACTAACCAATTCTCAACTCTTTTGGCCGCAATCAACCCATTAATCGTCTCTTATGCAACGACAGCGGCCTGATGCCGAAGGGGTAGGTCCGACGCCTCTTGGCTAACCACTCGGATTCGATCACCTAAGTTCTCGAAACGATCAGGACCTTCTCCCATCTCCTTCAGACGCTCTCAGTCCCTTCTCCCATCTCCTTCAGACGATGCATCAGTCCTTGTATCAGGGCCCAGATATGATTTTGAGCTTTTAATCAAATTTTTTATTAAAGTATCCGCCTGAGTGCGACTACGAGATGCGCAAATTGAATTCACAAAGGGCATGCTTGTTCGCCTTGGACCAAAAGCTGAGGGTTTATGACCCGCGGGTATAATATTAATATGACGAAAAGCGGCCTTAGTCAAAAATAATCTTTCCCCAAACTCTAAGATTAAATGGTGCAAAAGGATAAGGAGGTTGGCAAAGGGATACCTGAGGAGCTTCCAACGTTTCCGTACGAATGGGCGAACTCGAAGTGAACCCCAAGTTCTGAAGTCTAGGGGCCAATTAACTCTACCCAAGCAGGGGGGTATGTACATCTGAGATCCTCTCACAAGCTTTTGTCTTTGGAGTCGAGACATCCAACCCGTGAGCTCCTTTTCTTACCTCCTGATGTTTCAGTTACGTCAACTGATCTCCATTTGTCACAAAATCAGGCCACTTGACCATGTCAAATTGTATCTCTTCCTCAAGTGTTAGAAACAATAGGGATTGATCTGATTACACTTTTTCAACGGCTGTCTCCTATTTCTCCTTTTTCAGGAGTTGAGTTACTTTTCTAACTTTTACTATCATTTCTAAGTAGCAACTCTAATTCCATTATTTTAATGGTTCCATTAAGATTAGAATCTCAAACGACTATCTACATGTACTCTAACATTCTAAATCAACTTAACACTATTCTCGTAAATTCATTTTACGATGTTTTCCTTCGTATCAAAAATTTCAACTCAGTATTGAAAGTTCCAGAAAGTACTGGCGCCAACAGAGAGAGTATGAAAATATCACTGCGTTGTGTCAATTAAAGTCGATACTCACACAATTTTATTAAATCTTCTATAAAACGTCGCGATTTTAAATTCTGTCTCGAATGGTCGGGAGGGATCGTTTATTCATTTGTGTCGGACAGTTGCCTTTCTAACCCTCTACTCTTTCTTCTCAACAATTTCCAGTTCATTCTGACCATTACGAACACTTTCTTTTCCACTTTTGATATACTCTTTTCCACTTTAGTCTGCTCGATATACTCTATGGGGACATCGTCTACCATCATATACCATTTCTTCTTTTGCATTTCTTGTTAGATCAGACTCATTCTGCTCATTAGAACATTTCCTTTCCCTTGTCACTAAATTTCTCACTCCCGTCTTCACTTTAAATCCCAATTAGAATTCAACCTTTCTTAAAGAAAATAGTACCATTGGTCCATAATCACTCGAACTCAATAAACTTTTACAATCTAGAGACTAACTGGAATCGACTGAGGTACTTTTCTTTTACTCACTGGACAGGATCTGTTAACGGACGGTGCACTGCTTACTGCTCGAATAAACGGAGTCTCTACCCGATGAAATTATCTGATGAAAACCATAAAATCGGAGTGAAATGACCTGCTTGTTTTCTTTGTAATCGTTTTCGCATTTCCTTCCTCTATTTAAATCATTCACATTATAACGCGAAACTCGAGTTAAATTCACATCAGCCATAAGATATTCCTTTAATTTTACATCCAGAAAAAAAAATTTATTTACCACTCTACTCCCACAATGTCTTCTTCCTCAAGGAAATGCGCACTGGATTTAGTTTATGCGACACATCAGATCTAAAAATGGTCATCAACTTACTATCCCGTGCCAAGTCAACTTTCAATTTATTCGTTCAAGAACAAGCCCAGTATGGTTCACAAAAACCTTCAATCCTCCTCATCCACACTTCTCACGAAAACCTTCTAAACTTGCACGGAAACGTTTTACCATGCAATCCCTTTCCACAGAATCAGTCAAAGATTGTTCTCAGTGACGCGACAGATCTGGAAAAGTGATACTGGAACAAGATTGCATAAGTGCCCAATGAGGGGTAGGTGAAGGTTCTAGAAAGAAAAGAAAAAGAAATTTTTTGACAAAGCTCCACAACCTTCACCCATTACGCAACCATAATGAAATGATTACTTCTAATTCTCCGCATTGTGGAGTGGACAAAATGTAAGCATTTTCAACACACTATTCACATGGCTCGGGAAACCAAAGAAGAAAATGATAAACGCGTCAAAGGAATAAAATGTTGACTAAATGTTAAGAATTAGTTTTTTTTCTGGGGGGTCTTGACCTGACTGTGTGTCAACTGGCAACACGCATTTACAAACATCACATAAGAAAACAGAAATTAGAATGTAGATTAGCACTCTCACAGCGACTAAGAATCGTCAGAGGTATCTTCTCTCTCCAACAGAGGTTTCAAAATCAACTGTGCTCCTTTTCTGGATCAACAAGCTAGCTGAAATGACGAGCTGAAAAGCCAACTCCATCGGGAGCTCAACCGCTAGACAAAATTAACTGTTTTTTGTCTCTTTACTACAGCTTTTTGCAATTGGTAAAATGTAGTTTTCAATTGAAAAAATAATCTTTTCAAATGAAAAAATGTAATTTTCAAATGAAAAAATGTAATTTTCAAATGAAAAAATGTGGTTTTCAAAATAGAAAATGCAGTCTTCAAAAGAGAAAATAAATAGACAAAAATTCATAAAATTTAAATCAAAGAAACAAAATAATTTACATAATAAAATTCAAAAAGCGTTCCTGTTACCCCCACTCTCCCTTACCCTCTAGTGACAATTATTAAGTACCGAAAGGTGCTTTATGCTATCAGTGTTTTGAATTATTTACAAAATGGTTGTAATTGATACAATGGTACGTGCTCTAATGTTACCGATATAACACCCTCAAAAATTTTCAAAGATAAGATATGGCATGTTATATATCAAACGACTTGGAATGATGTGCCATGAATGAATATAACGTTAAAAAAATGATAGTCGAAATTGGTTCAAAGTAACCCGGTTTAGTGGAACCATTATGCCTCATTGGAACTTTCAATGCTAAAATATGGCTTGTAATATATGAAACAACTTGGAATGATGTGCTATGAATGAATATAGCGTAGAATTAATGATTATCCAAACTGGTTCAAAGCTACGTGATTGAACCTGTTTATGCGTTATGCTATCTGTGTTTTGAATTATTTACAAAATGGTTGTAATTGATACAATGGCACGTGCTCTAATGGTACCCATTTGACGCTCTCAAAAATTTTCAAAGATAAGATATGGCATGTAATATATCAAACAACTTGGAATGATGTGTCATGAATGAATATAACGTAAAATAAATGATAGTCGAAATTGGTTCAAAGTGAACTGATTTAGTGGAACCATTATGGTTCATTGGAACTTTCAATGCTAAAATATGGCATGTAATATATCAAACGATTGGAATGATGTGCCATGAATGAATATAATGTAAAAAAATGATAATCGAAATTGGTTCAAAGTGACCTGGTTTAGTGGAACCATTATGGTTCATTGGAACTTTCAGCGCTAAAATATGTCATGTAATATATCAAATGACTTGAAATGATGTGCCAAGAATGAATTTATCGTAGAATTAATGGATAAACTGGTTCAATGATAATCCACGTAGCTTTGAACCAATTTCAACTATCATTAAATTTATGTTAGATTCATTCATGGCACATCATTCCAGTTGTTTGATATATTATTATTATTATTATTATTATTATTATTATTAATTATTACGCACCCCAGATGGGGTAAAATTTAAGAATATTAAAACGTTTAATAGATGAGCATAGAAGATCTCTTCTTGAGAGATCAGTCTTAATTATTATTGTTTGTCCATAAAATACTTTTTCAGACGACGTTTAAAGTGAACACAAGCACTCGTACATTGATTGTTATTACAGTCAAACACTGTGGAGCGTAATGAAAACGGTAGTTCATTCCACAGTGCAATTGCGTTGTAGGGGAAACGTTTTGATAAGAAGCCTGAGATTCTTTCAGGGACGACGAAAAGATATCGCCTAGTTAATCTAAATTGTTCGTCAAAATTAAACCAATTTTTTATGTATGCAGCGGGGTGTTTTTCGTTCCTTAAGGCCTCTGCTGCTTCAGTAATCAAAGCAACTTTACTAATGGTCGCAATGGTGGGCAATTTATATTTTGTGCAAGTCCTTGACACTGAGTCTAATTTATTTAGTCTGAAAGCCAACCGGATAGTCTATTTTGTTGTAAGTAGTCTTGAGCCTTTTTTGATTAGCACCGGAGGTCGAAGACCAGAATATTGCTCCATAAGCAATTCTAGGTATGGTTACTGCTGATATTAATTGACATTTTTGTGATACCGTAAGTAAATTCCTCACTCTTTTAATTAGGTAATTGAAACGGTGTATAGATACTATTAATTGGTCGACTAGTTCTTTGAAACAAAGATGGGAATCTATGGGTATTCCAAGAATCTTGATGGAAACTGAATCAGTTTGACCTTTATAAATGTTCACAATATTAGTTTTTGCCTGATTAAGACTGAGTCCTCTACTGTCATACCATTTAGATAAAAATTCTAGGTCTTGGTTAAGGGATGCCCTTATTTCTTCTTGTTGGTTGCTGGGATAAGTGGCAAACAACTAATTGTCATCGACATAGCTGACATTACACGTATTGAATTTATGCTTAAATAGCGAGGCTGTCGATACTGCATATAAGAGGGGACCAAGTCCAGAACCCTGCACTATGACAAGCGTAGAATTATTACTAATCAGGGGGTCTTGGCTGATGATATTTATTCTATCAGTAAAGTAATCCTGGATCAGTTCCAAGTAACTCTCTGCCACTCCAAGAGCCATCAGATCATTGATGAGTTGTCGTCTACATATACTATCAAATGCTTTAGAAATATCGGTCTGTGCAATTACAAATTTGTAATTTTTGTCATACGCTTCACAGGCCTTGATAAATATTTCGATTGTTGTCCAGTAGACTTTATAGCCTGGCCTACTCCCACGCTGTTGGTCGGGAATTTTTGACCAAAGGTAGTTGACGAGGTTATAAAATACAACCTTGTCAACGATTTTTGTAAGGGGGGATAAGACCGAAATTGGGCGGTAGTTGGTTATGGTGAGCGGATTCCCTTTTTTGTAGATTGGTTTAATATTGGCTATTTTCAATACTGTGGGGATCTTCTTACTTTTTACAGTTAAATGGCACAGGCGGTAGATCATCTCATACCCCGAATCATTTAAGTTTTGTAGCATATTTCCTGTTATAGTTAGAGGATAGCTTGGACCTCTTATTTTCACTTATTTAATAAGCTTAATCAGCTTTTTACCGTAGGGGATAATCGGTTCAG
>JAHWFO010093561.1:0-14417 GCA_023313115.1 Rhysida immarginata
CATTTCTATTACAAACAAAATGAAATGAAATTTATCCATTTACATTACAGTGTATTTTACATTATAAAATATAAAAAATCGGTTTCGTTAATATTCCAACGAAAATTGTCACTGCAATAACATGAATAAATTCTTAATTTGACAAAGAATAATGTAATTTATTATTTAAAATGTGATGAAATTGAAATATTTAAATTAAACTACAGATTTCCAAAAAATAAAAAATTATATCAGCAATGGATAAGAAACATCAGAAAAGAAAAATGGAAACCAGGACCATTCACAGTCATTTGTTCAATTCATTTTCAAGAAGAATGTTTTGATTTGACAGGGCAAAGAAAAAGATTAAAACAAGGGGCAATTCCCACAAAATTTGACTTTCCTAAACATCTGCAAACGAAGGTACACTTGAGCATCTCTTCAAATATTAACTTTTACCATTAACATATTTATCATGCTTAAACTCTATTATTAAAAAATATAACTCAGTTTTATAAAACTTTTTCAAGGAATCTAAACCAAGAAAACCTCCTGCACGTTATAAAAATAATGACAAGGAGAATGAAACAGATTCAAAGAGTGAAGCAGGACCATCATTTCATCATTCATTTGATCACACATATAGCTAGGAATCTCCAAGAAAAATTAAAAGAAAATTAGATTACTTAACTGAAATAGCTTCAAACACCAAAAAGAAGTTAAAACTTATCAGTAATCAGAAAAGAAAATTGAAACAAAAAATACTAAAATTGGAGCATATAATTTCAGATTTAAAAAATAAAAATATGATGTCTGACAGTGCACTGACAAACCTTTCCAGTTGTTCAATAATACCTTCTGAAATATTACAACGTTTATATTTGAAGAACAACAAGCAAAAACATATATCTACATATTCACCAAGCATTAGATCTTTTGCTCTGACACTTCAATTTTATTCAAACAGAGCATATGAATACGTCAGGCAAACATTTGATTTATGTCTCCCTTCTACCAGGACATTAAGACAATGGTATTCTAGCATTGAAGGAAAGCCTGGATTTACACAAGAAGCATTTCGTGCTTTATCATCATATGTAAAATCAACCAAATCAACTATACTAGTCTGTAATTTAGTCATTGATGAAATGGCTATTAAGAAGCATGTCGAATGGGATGGTACAAGCTACAGTGGCTTTATTGATATGGGCACTGGATTGGATGATGATTCTTTACCTCTTGCCAAAGAAGCTTATGTATTTATGGTGGTGGCCATTAATGCCAATTTTAAGCTTCCATGTGCTTATTTTCTAATTGATGGTTTAAATGGGCAAGAGAGAGCAAACATTGTTAAGGAGTGCATTATCAAATTGGATGCAATTGGCATAAAAATTATTTCAATCACTTTTGATGGAACAGCATGTAATTTTGCTATGGCCAATTATTTGGGAGCTAAATTGCAGTTTAAAGAAATGTGCCCCTATTTTCCACATCCCTCTGATAATAATATGAAAATCTATGTGCTGTTAGATCCTAGCCATATGTTAAAGCTAATGAGGAATGCATTAGCTGATAAAAAAGTTTTACAAAATAGTGAAGGCCAGGTAACAAACAATTTTTTTTACCAATCCATATTAGTATTATTTCAAATATCAATATGTAACTTCCTTTATAAATACACAATAAAATTTACAGTTTTCCAGACAATTCAATGGAGATACATTGAAGATTTGCTCCATTTAGCAAATAAATTAAGCAACAAGCATATTAATTGGAAAAAGCAAAAAATGAAAGTTGTTCTGACAGCACAAACATTAAGTCAGTCTGTTGCAGATGCAATAGAATTTGCTGCACATGAATTGCAATTAGAGGAATTTCAAAACTGTGAAGCCACTGTTGAATTTATTCGACTATGTGACAAGTATACTTTTAATGTTAACATAGTTATTTTGAATTAATATCACTTAACATTTTACATATGCATAATTAAGTATATTATAATTGCTAGGTTATTTGACATTTCAAATTCTTTGCATCCACTGGGCAAGCAATACAAAGCTGCGCTGCGAAAAGAAAATGAAAATTCATGGAGGCCAATCTTAGATCAAGCAGAAAATTATTTTAAACACCTGATTGATCCAATGACAGGAAAAGAAGTAGGCCTAGGAAATCGAAAAACTGTTATCGGTTTCTTAAATATAATTGCAACACTGAAAGGATTATTACTTCATTGGTAGATTCAACGCAACCAGTAATGAAGTATGTTTTAATTCTTATAATGTGTATCGTTTTAAAATATGTGAAGTAATTCAAATAATTTCGTTTCATGCAACAGGTACAGATTAACTGGAAAATTCAGCCAAGACCATTTGGAGCATTTTTTTAATTCCATTAGAGCAAGAGGTGGCTGGAATAATAATCCAACGGCGAAACAATTTATGGCTGCTTACAAAAGAATGCTGATCCATCATGAAATCCTAGCTTCAACATCAGGAAACTGTCTCACACAAAACTCGATACCAATATTATTTGCTTCCTCTTCATCAGTACATCATGATCAATATGATATCAGCTTGTTAAAAAGATACAGCTTGGATATTGGAAAAAATGATGATGATTCCACAGAACTTCCTACCATAGAATTTGAAACATTATCAAAATACTGTGATTCTGTTGTTGAATACATTGCAGGGTTTGTTGTTAAATCCTTGATGAAGATTGTTGTCTGTCCTGAATGCAAAGATGCTTTGATGGATGAGTCACTAAAATGCCAATCCTTACTCATCAGGCAAAAAGACAAAGGGGGCCTTTTCATGTGCTTCCAATGATGTCATTCAGCTCTGCAAGATATCTGAAAAAATAATTAGAATTAATATAAGATCTGTTAGAATGGAAAATATTCAAATATCTCAAAATGTTTACAATAATCTTTTCACAAAAATTTTAACAGCTTTAGCAGAAACCAACATCAGCCTATTTAATAATCTATCTAATCATATGTTTGAAATGAGCCCTTTTGATAATCATGTTTTAAAATTAATTAGACTTGTAATTAACAAATATATTTCTATTCGTTTAAATTACGAAGGGAAACGGTTGAATAATCAGATCAGAAGGGAAAATTTAAGACAACTTTATCACGCTTAATTCTCTTTAAAAATCAATAAATCGTTTTTAACCTTTTAAATCAGTATATATTATGAAAATTCTTTTAAATCATTTTTAACCAAGATCAGGCCAAGATGTAATCAAGAGTTAAAAAAAGTTTTTCAAAATAATAATAATCGAGATTCTAAGCTCCGTTAAATAAAAATGCTTTAGATTAGGCCTAAGTAGAATGCAATCTCGCATCGCTCGTAAGCAATTTCATGGCTAACTTGTGAGACGATAAACATGTATTGTCTGATGATATATTAAGCTAATTGTTCCGATTTCCACTACTACTGTTTATTATAATTAATCACCAGAGTTTTCAGCAACTTACCTATGTTATGAAGTTTATTAGAGGACTTCTAGTCGGGAAGAAATTTCCATAGACTTCCATTATAAATTCATGGCCGATTCAGATTTTTTCCCCCTAACAATGGATGCTCGAACACTTCCGGTGGCGCCCATGTGCATTGGCTTCTTAACATAGCACTGCCAGTCTCTACTGTTCATTTGTCTCTGGTTGGTGTCGCAGGCTAATGAAAAGATTATAGTGAAACACTTATTCGATATTAGGATCATATCAATAAATTAAGAAAGCAACACAATTATCTTTTTAGCCAAATAGAAAATGCTGATAAAACCCCAGTATATTTTAATATGCCCTGCAGCATTATTATAAACGGGAAAGGTGCGAAATCTGTTCTTATTAAAACTATAGGGAATGAGAAGATGCAGATAAGATGCTGGGTGTATTAGGAGATGGGTCAAAATTGCTTCTATATGTCATTTTAAGAAGGAAAACTATTCTGAAAGAGAAATTTCCAAATGAGATTATAGTAAGTGGCCATGAGAAAGATAGACAACAGAAAATCTGGTGCAAGAGACAGTTAAAACAATCCCCCAGGAGCCCTCCAAAAGACAGTATGGTGATTGTACAGTCCTGCCCTCCCTTTTTTTTCGCTCTGTGTATTTACACATGATAGCCCTTTCTCGTGGAGCGGATGTTTGGTTCCATATTTTTGTATTTGGCTAATATTCATGGATTTTTGCCTTCTGAATATTTAAGTAAGCCTCTCTTCTTTGTCTGGGACTTTTGGCGGGAAACTCAGGAAGCGTTTGACCCCCTGTCTTTTCCTGTCCCTTCGCCCCCGCGAGGCGACCGTTGCTCGGACAAAGGAGACATGCTTAATTGGCCTATTCGAATTACTGGAGTTACGTTATGAGAGAGAGAGACTGCACGGATTGGGGCAACCCATTGAACCCTTAATTCTTGATTGGACGGTAGTTTTCATATTTAAGGGTTTGTCGCCTTTTGTGACACACCAGAAAAAGGCATCCTTGACTTTCCTCTTGTCTGACGGCCAGTTGCGATCTGAGATTCCTTTGGGTGGATTTGGTGCATACCGATTACTATTTTCACGGGACGTGCTCTGCCCATTTTTACTCAATCACTGCTCGCCTCTTCCCGTGCTTTTCCGTACTTCTTTAATAAAGGCATACTCTTGGGCCCGTCTCTCTTCCTCCCTCCTTCCCTTCCTAGTTACGTGCGTATTGCCCTCGGGAGAGGTTGTTTTCACACAATCTCAACACCAAAGCGTTTTATAGAGCGCCAGCCCTAAGTAATCGTTCAACCATGTCTCCACGTTGTTACTCGGAGGTTGAAGTGGGAAAAAACTTCTAAGGCAAATGAGGCCAAATAATTATGAGTATTTTAAGTAAAATTTTATTTTTCATGCTCATAATGAATACTGTGATAAAAAAACATTTATCAATGAACTACAAGCAATTGGGATAGGAATGGCTGTGAGAAATTCATGTTCACCAAAAAAATGAAAATATATCAACAAGTGAAAGTGAATCTCTAGAAAAGGTAAATATGTGACTTATTTTAAAATTTTTTTGTTAAATGTTTGATATGGGTCCCATTTGATATAGACTAGGTTATAAAACAGAATTAAATTGTTAATTTTAAAAAAATGACAATTTTATTTCTTGTAGTATATTAATAAAAATATATTTGTTTTATAGGACGGATACTTATTTTGAATGATGCTTCAAACTTATCAGGACATGGTTATGAAATTGGCAAAACAAGTTACTTTCAATGTGTTCAGGGGGAGAAGTATTATAAAACAAAAACCTGTGCTATTAATGTAATTACATGTCTATTAATTAGTTAATATTAAATTTTATTTGTTATTTGTATATGATTCATATTGATTAAAATATGATTTAATTTTTTTTGAAATTTTATTAAAACAGTTGAAATATTTTTCATAATTAAATGTTTTTTAAAATTTAAAAATGTAAATTAAATTTGAATGTATTTTGATTATTTTTAGTTAAAAAATTGATTATAATTTAATGACATCCTAGTAATAATTATTAGAAATGTTACAAAACTCTACATTTAGCTGTATTCATATTTTCTTTAAAATTACGTCATACTTATAATTTTTATAAAAAAATATTCAAAAAACTTCCATAAGAAATTCCATTAATTAAATTAAAATATTTATTTTTATTAATAATTGATCAATAATGATTTTTTCATTAGACTGATCATCCACTGGGTATTAAAAAAAGAATGCAAATTCAAGATACAAAGAAAAAAGGTTGTCCTGCTACCATGGTTGTCATGATAATTAAAATCTATTTAGATTATAAAGTGAAATCAAGTAGTTAGAGAGAAAAAAGTGTAGGTATCATCTAAAATAATGAAAATTTACTTGTTTATTTTATTTACTTTTATATTTATTTCAAATTATTGAATTAATAGGTATGTAATCAATGCAGAGAAGACCAAAATCCACACATCATATAACGATACATAATTTCACTGTCATCTGCAGAATGTCATACCATACAATTGGACAATCTTCAGAGTTGCTATTACCTATTCATCCTGACCTGATAGAAAAAATTCGTGAGCTTGTTAGTAAAGGAATTTGTTCAGTCAGGGAGATAAAATTTCATCTGAGAGAATTTGTAGATGCAATGTTTTTAGGAGAGAACTTGAAACCAAAAATTATTAATTCAGCTTACTATCTCAAAGATAAAGTAATCTATACCCATATATATCATTCATTATTTTTATTGAAACGTACCAAATTTGATCAAGAAGCTTTGCAGATTGCTATTGAAGAGTGGAGTTCTAAGTCAAAAAAACATTCATTTTATTTTAGACCTTATGATTCTAAAGATGATTTCCCAAGCAGTCAGACTTTATTATTTTGCTATCAAGCAAAATGGCAAAAATATTTACTTAACAAATATGGAAAGGTTACATTAATGGATGCTACTTACAAAACTATGAAGTATGCACTACCTCTTTTTTTCATTGTTGTCAGTACAAATATTGGTTACTTAGTAGCAGGTGTATTTGTTGTCCAAGCTGAAGCTACAGTAGCAATACAAGAGGCCCTTGAAATATTCAAACTGTGGAATCCTGATTGGAAGCCAAATTATTTTATCACTGATTTTTCTGAGCCTGAAATTGGGGCTATTGAAAATGTGTTTGCAGATTGTCGTGTTATTTTATGCAGCTTCCATAGAGAGCAAGCTTGGACCAGGTGGAAAGGAAATCAGAAAATGTAAAAGGGGATGTTGGAGATCAGATATTACAAATATGGCGAAAATTTGCCAATTCCACTTAATTTAATGCTGCAATTGAAGAAATGAACAGATGTGAGATTTTTAAAACTAATGGAAAAGCCATGAATTACTTTACAAATACCTGGCTCCCAGAAAAACAGCGTTGGGTGAATTGTTTCATGACCCACAATTTTCAATTAAACATAACAAATAATGGAACAGAAAGTAAAAACAAGATTTTAAAGCATTTTTATCTACGATAGAGTTCAGACAAAACTCTTACAGGTGTTATGAAAATATTAATCCATGACTTTTTACCCGATTTTTTCTTAATGTATTATAAAGAAAATGTTCGTCAATCACAGAACTGCAAATTATTTCAATCAGAAATACCACAATTCTTGCAAAACAAACCTCAGAAGTTTATTAGATTATTAGACATGTTATGAAAAGATACACAAGTGCAAAACTTGATTACAAAGCTAGTGATATTTCTCATGTAAAAGAAGGAATTTTTCAAGTCAAAAGCTTATCAGGTGATGAAGATGCATGGCATTTAGTTGATTCTAGTGTACCATCATGAACATGTCATGATTTCAGAAATTTCCAGTATCCTTGTAAGCACCTATGTGCAATTTTTATTTTTTCTTCTAGTTGGAAATTTAGTAATTTACCAGATGGATACAGAAATAATCCTACAATAAACTTAGATGAAAAATGTCTAATCTAAGAAATCTTTTATCACATTATGGAACAAGTTTTCATGATGCTGCAAGTTTTGAGATGAGTAAAAATAATCAAGACAGGTGTAATGATACAGAAAAAAATATCTGTGATGAAAATCTCTGTGATGATAATATTCATGATGAAAATGTCAGTGATGAAAACATTAGTGATAATATCTGTGATGAAAGTCTTGGTGAAACTGTTGATGAAAATGTCTGTGATGAGAATATTGATGAAAATAGCTGTGATAATATTTTGATTAGAAACAGAAATCTTATTTTGAAACAGCAAAAGTTATGCAGAGAACTTTGCAAGAAGATTATAGACAATTCATACAATTGCTTTGATCTGAATAGTTTAGATGCAACAATTGAAACATTAATTCAAACCAAAGATAATATGAAAATCCTTCTTGATGATGCCACCCAACTCCTTTTGTTGCCAGAAGAAAATCAAAATCAGATTAATTCAAAAAGAATTAATGGAAGCAATAATTGTAATTTTCAAGTTGATTTACCAAAAAATCATAAGCCTAAGCATGAATGGAGATACAAAGACAGGGAAGGTGAAAAGGCAAGAAAATGGAAAGTGGCATTACAACCAATTGATGTAAATGCAAGTAAACCTGATGAGGTGTGTCAACCAACTGTAAAATTTCAGAAAGATGGTCAAGATGAAGAAGTAGTATCTGAAAACTGCGTTAACGCTGTTTGGCAGGTGACAAATGGAAAAATAGTCACATTGGATGAGACTTGGGTCTATTTATCGAGAGATGGGCAAAACAGGGACAAGTTTTTATCGACAACAAGGTGGTATTTGATGTCATTTTTTGCTTTTTAAATTGTGATTTATGGTGATTTTAATTTTTTTTTATTATATCTGATCAGATTTTATTCATGTGATTTTCTGTTTTTTAAATTTTTCTGAAAAATTTCTTTAATATTCAGGTTTAAATACTATGTAAAACAATTACTTTATTTCAATGTAGCATTTGAAAACAAAATAAAATTGAGTTTAAATTTTTAAAATAAAAACATTTTGTAATTTAGGGGAGAGCAGGGTAAGTTGTCTCAAAGAGTATAAAAAATAGCAACAGATGGAGCAGCGAGCCCACGATTTATTTTTTTCGTTTACCGGAAGTAACCAATCAGCCATGAAAATTTCCGGTTGGTAGGTCATTCCGTTCGCAGGCAGGAAATTTTGAAGCGTTTCGAATACATCCAAGTAAGTATTTATACATCCAAACTTGTCTACCTGCTTAGCGAATAATTGATAATAGAAAATTGTTAATATCTAAATCGATTCGGCATATAATTAGCTAGCAAAAGCTGAAATCGGATTGTTGCAAACGTCGTAGTTTTCCGAGGAGAGCCTCATGCCTTGAACCATGCGGTTGGGGAAAGTTGTCTCAATGAGTTGGGGGTAAAATGTCTCATTGAGACAATCTACCCCAATGTATTAGCATTAGTTCTGCTACTTAAAGATTGTTTAAGGCTTTATTTAAATGCCATGACAGCCGCTGAAAATGGTTTTTATATTTAATTAATTCAAACATAATTTTGTTTTCCTTTATCTAGGTTTCAATTTAATTAATTAATTAAATGATTATAGTAATTAGATCCGTTTCTTCAACACGTTTGCAATATTATGCATAACTAAGTGCTTTTAATGTTAGTTTACTTAGAAATACGCTGTTTTACTTTTTTAAAGCTAGCTTGTTACAGGCCACATATATTTGTATGTTTTCTGATTACTTTTTTTATTCTTCGCAATTGCCAGAATGCCAAGAAACTATGTCAAGAAAACAGATAGAGGTTCAACTCCTCTGGATCTTATGATGCAAGCTGCTGAACAAGTTCTGACCCACAAACGTTCTGAAAGAAGTGTTGCAAAAGAATTCGGCATATGCTACAAAACCCTTGGACGTTTCTGTAAGAAGAAAAGGGCACATGAAGAAGGAAAGTTGGCGACAAGTAGGCTTACTGTCGGCTATGCAAAAACACACCAGATATTTACTGAGGAAGAAGAACTACTTCTAGAACAGTACGTGATAACTTCAGTGGACATTTATTTTGGACTGTCCCCAGTAGAATTAAGAAAATTAGCTTATGAATATGCTGTTTTATGTGGCAAAACACTTGAGATTCATGGCATAAAAACAAGCAAGCTGGCCCTGACTGGCTAGCAGGTTTTCTGAAAAGACACAAAAACCTTTCAGTGCGTAGCCCAGAACCAACAAGTTTGTCTCGTGCAACAAGCTTCAATCAGGCTAACGTTGCACGTTTCTTTGACAATCTTTCTTTTTTGATGGAACGCTATAAATTTTCACCGAACGACATTTGGAATGTTGATGAGACTGGAATGACCACAGTGCATCGTCCTAGCAAAGTGATTGCCCGTAAAGGTTCCAAACAAGTTGGAGCCTTAACATCTGCAGAAAGAGGGTGTTTGATGACCCTCGCGGTCGCAGTTTCAGCTTCTGGAAATTCTGTTCCACCTTTCTTCATCTTTCCACGAGTGAACTTCAAGGAACATTTTTTGAATACTGCACCCATTGGAAGTGCTGGTTCCGCCCATCAAAGTGGATGGATGACTGAATCAAGTTTTCTTCAATTCATGCAACATTTCATCAAGAACACAAAATGCTCCATTGACAAAAAAGTGCTTCTGTTGTTGGATAACCACAATAGCCACATCTCCGTGGAACTAATTGAATTATGCAAAAAGAATGGAGTTATCCTACTTTCCTTTCCTCCACACACATCACACAAGCTGCAACCGCTTGACCGGACTGTATTTGGCCCATTCAAGAGTCATTTCAACACTGCAGCTGACGGCTGGATGAAGTCCAATCCTGGAAGGGCAATGACCATTTATGATATTCCAGGTTTGGTGAAACATGCATTGCCTTACGCCTTGAACCCATCAAACATAACCTCTGGATTCACTGTAACGGGTATTTCACCATTCAATCGTGATGTATTTGACCTTTCAGAGTTTCTTCCAGCTTATGTGACTGACCGCCCATTGCCACAATCAAGCTCCACATCTGAACCAATCTCGCAGGGACAGGCATCTTCATCCACCATGCCAAAAATGCCTGCAAAGCCAACACCAGAAGATGTCAGACCCTTCCCAAAAGCCAAGCCTAGATTAGAAAACAAAAAAGGAAGAAGAGGAAATCGGAGATCTTAACTGAAAGGCCTACCCCTGTGAAAAATGCCATTGAAGAAGAGATCAAAAATAAACTTAGGCCTAACAAGAAACGGCCGTCTAAACTTTGCAAGAGAGACAGCAAGAAACAGCCCAAGAGCATGCGTCAACTTAACTTGGATGAGCCATCAACATCAACAGAATGGTCTTGTGTTGAGTGCGGTGGCTGCTATTCGAAAAGCAAAGTCCAGTGGGTTCAGTGCACCGGACCATGCAAACAGTGGTCACATTATTATTGTGCAAATGATGACTATTATGTCTGTAAAAATTGTAAAAACTAACCCTCTGGTTCCTAAATTGATTTTTTTATTAAATATTCTAACTTTTCAATAACTTATGTGTGTGCACAATTATTTTATAGTATGAGACAACTCACCCCGTACATGGGGTAAATTGTCTCGAGAGACATCGTGTCAAATTTTAAATAAATTACCAATAAATTCTTTATTCACACTCCTATAAAAATTAGTAAGTAATGTAGAAAGGTGATATTTTATAACAGTAGTTTTAAATTTTAAATTTCTTTAGCAGATTTTCAGAAAAAAATTCAAATGTTGAAAATGAGACAACTTACCCCGCTTTCCCCTATTATCAATTTCATTTTAAATTTAATTTAGCAATATATAAAAAATCGGAACATGATTATATTTTTTTATTAAAAAAAAATTCACCATAAAATAATATTTATCTCCGAGTAACAACGTGGAGACATGGTTGAACGATTACTTAAGTCTGGCGCTCTATAAAACGCTTTGGTGTTGAGATTGTGTGAAAACAACCTCTCCCATTGCTCTCAGTAAGCACAGTCGTCGTCGTCCGCAGTTAAGCAAGGGAACGTTAGGGTGAGCTGTTTTAAGTATTTATCTTTTCTTTTTATTTAGTGGGTCGAACCTTAGCTGTCTCAGTTCGGACCCGCCGGACCTTTTTTTTATTCTTATTATTATATTTATCACAGTTTAATCTTTTATTTTCTTTGTAAAAGTACCCGCATTTCTTATTTTTAATTATTTGTTAGTTCTATCGAATTGTCGGTCCATTAAACTGTGTTGTTTCTGTTAAAGGTCTTTTTTTTTTTTTTTGTTTCTTTCTAAGCAGCGTTATTCTTAAGCATCCCTGCTCGCCCACTACCATTTCGAGTTTGGTAGTGGTTCAACCACCTGAATTCCACACTATCGAGGACCATCTTCAACACCTGGAACGTGTACTTACACTTCTGAGTGAAGCTGGCCTCACGCTTAATCCAGAAAAATGCGTCTTTATGGCTGCTCAACTGGATTTCTTAGGCTTTGTAATTACACGCGAAGGCTTGAAGCCATCTCCCGACAAGATTCGGGCAGTCATCGAACTGCCTCCGCCTACAAACCAACGAGGTCTCAAGCGATTCCTCCCCCACTTCTCGGCCATGGCAGCCCCACTCCGTCCCCTCCGTAAGAATGCGCCTGGAGGTGGACGCAGATGCAGGATGATGCGTTTAGAAAGTGCAAGAAACTAATAACGCGAGCACCTGTGCTTGCACTTCCCGATTTCAGTCAGCCTTTCATTCTCTATACCGATGCATCCACTGTCGGACTGGGAGGTTTTCTGGCTCAAGTTGATGAGGAAGGAATCGAAAAACCGATTGTCTACATAAGCCGATCACTAAATGGCCCCGAAACTCGGTATTCCAAGACAGATCGCGAACTCTTGGCTCTTGTATGGTCGATCCATAAATTACAGGTCTACTTGCATGGGTCTAAATTTAGGGTAGTTACTGATCATCAAGCCCTTCGCTGGTTGATGTCCCAACGAGAGCCAACTGGTCGATTGTGTAGGTGGGCCTTATTCCTCCAGGGATTCGACTTCACAATCTCGTACCTCCAGGGAAAGAAGAACTTCCTCGCAGACGCACTATCTCGCAGTCCCGTCGACCCTGCCCCTGAAAGGCCGATTTTTGGTGAAGGCGAGTTCTCATATAATGCGGATACGTGGTTCGAGTCCCGACTCGAACCGCCTCCCACTGTTGCCACCCTCTCCCTCGGGACCGAAATCCCGCGAACACGAGAGGAATGGAAACAGCATTAACGCGGTGATGAAGTGTGTCGTAAACTGAAAGAGGAAGCGTCCAATGACCCCACGTCCTCCTTTGTGGTCGACCAGGGGCTGTTATACAGGCAACTCCCCTCAAACATGAAACGCAAACCCCATTCGGCCCTCGGCCATTATAGAGCTAGCTGTATTAATGCTGTCTTGTCACAGCACCACACTCCTCCCTCTGCTGGCCACGTAGGGGGTGCAAAGACATGGCGTAATGTTGAGGCACTATATTTCCGCCCAGGTATGAGGCAGATCGTATTAAATTATGTACGAACGTGGCCAATTTGCCAGCAATGAAACCCATGGTCGGAAGGCCTCAGGGGTTGTTGCAACCGCATTTGGCACACGAACCATGGAGTATCGTTGCTTGTGACCTTTTCGGTCCTTTAGTGCCGTCATTAAAACGGAACAAGTATGTCCTAGTCTTAGTGGATCTCTTCTCGAGATGGATCGAGCTCTTTCCATTAAGCAATGCTACAGCGGCAGGCGTCGAAACGATGCTTGCGTGAGGTTGTGACCCGTTACGGAGCGATGAAAGGCTTGGTGACAGACAATGGCAGAGCCTTCCATCAGTGAAAGAGTTGAAAAGCTCTGCAGTGCCTATGGTATTCATCAAAGGCGTCTGTCCCCATTCCATCCTGCAGCAAATCCCCTGAACGGGTTCTAAGGGACTTGAAAAATGATGATTGCTTCCTACGTAAATGGAAACTCGCATAGGAGGTGGGACGAACATCTTAGCGAGTTTGCTTTCGCCCTTCGAAGCCAAGTTTATCGCTCCACGGGTTTCACGCCCACGTTTTTGTTCACGGTAAGCGAAATCGTATTCCCGTACACGTGGGAGATTTGCCCTGAGGAATTAAGTCACTCTTGTGAACCCCTGGCTGAGCACATACGGAAAAAGAGCTGAAGAAATGCATGATGTCATCGAGTTTGTGAGGAAGGAACAGGAGAAGGATGCGGCCGCCGGAAAGCGACACTTTGATAAGGGAAGGAAGAATGTATCCTTTGATATAGGGGATGAGGTCTTTGTCGAGCACACCCGCTCTCTTCAGCCGCTAACTATTTCTCTGCTAAACTTGCTCCCCGATTTGATGGCCCTTACATTGTGAAGAGACGGATTGGGGAAGTCACATATGACTTGGCAACCCTGTCTGGTGTCTCTCTAGGGAACCGCCATGTTTCGGATCTCAAGAGGTACTATCGGCGGCCAAGCGCCCCCTCCTCTCCACGCATAAGTGAAACTGCATCCAAGGTTTGCCACAGTGAATCAACAGCACCGTCAATTGAATACTCCTTGCGCTCTCGAGCAATTCCCCAGATCCCGGTTAATCGTCCCCAGCTAACCGGTAGATAGGTACGGAGATGTGTAGAAGAAGAAAAATAAGTAAAGAGAAGATTGGGGCTCAGGGATAAAGTGAACTCCCTCCTCCTCTCCTGTCTCCCTTTTTCCCATCTCTGGTTAATAGTATACACGAGGCAATTATTCTTTATGGCACAAGAAATCATTGTTATTCTTTGTAAATGAACCAGTTTTTCCTTCCATTCTCGGTGATTTACGTTTTTTTCTCCCGAAAAGAAGTTTAAACTTAGTCTGTCTCATTACACTGTTCAGTTGATGTCTAGTGCTGTTTGAGCAAGATTTTTTTATTGCTTTTCGCCTGTTTGTTGTTTTTTAGGGGGGG
>JAHWFO010093587.1:0-11993 GCA_023313115.1 Rhysida immarginata
TGTAAGTTTGTATTTCGTTTTATAGAAATCCGAGCTTCTCAATAAAGTGAAACGTAAGAGTTAGATCATTTATTGGGAAGATGATCATCAAAGATTTACTTAGCTTTATTTTTCGTCGTTTATGGCGCTATGTTGCTTTTTCATGCTCACTTATAACGTTTATAACGGGTTTCAAGGAGATCACAATACGGATCTCTATTCACTGCTGATTCTCTGGGCATATAGGCTAATGTTCCGTTATAATTCCAGAAAAATGTAAGCATCACTTTGTAGCCGACGGAGTTTCACGAAAGTTTCGATTTTATTGAACTTGCATATCGCCATACCCGTTTTCGGTTGAAGGTTAGGTTAGGTTACGTTACTTGAAACTATTAAATTCAGTGAGAGGATTAAATGAGCTAGAAAAAGTTGAAGCTTACATTAGTTCATTAGTTAGAATACAATGCAAACTGAGAAAAGAAAGATTCAACAAGTTAAAAATGGCGATGAAATGGACAGTAGCTAATCTAAATAATGATAAAGGACAGTGGCACTTTACTGAAGAAATTGAGTTAGCTGAAAGAGAAAATCAGCAAGCGGAAAAAGAATCGGAAGAGATTCAAATGCCAGGTTCATGCTCATTAGTTGGTAAAGAGAGAAAGTGGAGAAAATGTAAGAAAAAGGCTAAATTAATAATGATGAGGCGGATAATTAATAGAGCAAGTTAAGCTTAAAGAGGATGAAAATAACGTAGAAGTAAATGTGGATCAATAAGACTAGAAGAAGCGAAGGTGGTAGAAGAGGACAACGAAATTCTTACGTGAAAGGAGGTAATCTATGTACAGGGTGATTACAAAAGAACTTCACACTTTTAAAAATTTATTGCATCAAAGCTATTCAGAATATAGACACACCACATACGGATTCTTAAAGAAAAACTCTTGAAGTTTATTGTGACGCAGTTAAAGATGTTCAATATGCCCCCATGTCGTGACACGGCATACATCAATGCGGTAGTCGAATTCGTCCCAAACCCGCATTAACATGTCTCCATCAATCCCACGTATCGCTACCGTAATGCGTTCTTTCAGCTCGTCTAGGTCACGGGGATGGGGTAGGGTGAAGACCTTGTCCTTTACACACCCCCATAAAAAGAAATCACAAGGTGTGAGGTCGGGGCTCCCCGGTGGCCACTTTGCAATTTCCAGGTTATTATTTGCTCGACCAATCCACCGCTGTGGGAGCGTGGTATCATCCTCAAGTTACGTAATGCTACGTGTAACAATAAACTTCCTGAGTTTTTATATAACAATCTGTGTGTGGTGTGTCTGTATTCTGAATAGCTTTGATGTAATAAATTTTTAAAAGTGTGAAGTTCTTTTGTAATCACCCTGTATATAAAAGAGGACATCCACTGACTGAGTCACTGACTCATCATCGCACAGCAAAATCTACTGGGGCCACCGACTAGAAACTCTGTGGGGTCATAGGACGGATAGCGTAGGTGCTGCTAAGACAGGGATTTTCGAAATCCAAACCCCCTGCCCCCCCAGGGTGGCAGAAAGAATTTGCACGTTCGGTCGCCTGGCTCCGCCCCAATGAACGCAGATCTTCGAAATTCTGCAGGAGGGTTTCTAGCTGCCGTGCCAAAAAAAGTAGTTTCCTCGATTTTCGATATTCGAATTTTAAAGGTGCGAAAATTGAAAAAAAAATCGATTTTCGGAGGTGTTTCACAAAATCTTCTGATATTTTGATGCAAATTTGCAGGGAATAAAGATAAAGCAACGCAACTAGAAGGGAAGCTTCTCGGGGATATTTCCAAAAAACCAATTGTTGTTTTTATCGATTTTCACTTTGTGAAGGGGGCCAGGGGAATGGCCCCACGTTTAGTGTTTTTCCCGCCTAATTCCAATGCGGAAATGCAGATAGCTTCAAAGTTGCGCACGTGGATGTAAAAGACGTATATAAAATGGGAGCATTCGTTGGTTTTTGAAAATCGTTTTTAAGAGGGGCTGAAATGCAAAATAAATCCCAAAACAGGCTTCATTTTGACGTTCGCGTCTGGTCAACCCCACTCTGTGGCAAATTCCGGTACGACTTAGATATTTGAACCAAGAATCGTTCATTTAATTTGCAAAAAAAAAAAGGGTATTAACCCCCCCCCCCCCCATAGCCCTCCGTAAAACTAGGCGATTTCTCGCAGTTTTTCCAGTATTTCGCGAGCAAAAATAGGTTTAGATTAATGAATTTGGTACGGTGATGGCAATTAACGAGGTCAACTGTCTGTTTAGTTTATTTTTTGATCACCTGGATCTAATTTTCCGGTATTTTATGTTTTCTGGATTTTTATTGGGTTTTTTTATTGTTTTTTGTTTTTTCTTTGGTTTTCATAATTTAACATATAAACTCGCATGGTGAAAGCTTAGTTTTTACATTGGTCTTAAAATATCGATTTTGTTCTTTGATATACACTGATTGGAAGAAAGTAATTAGACACTTTCGATTTTGGTAACGCATGCGCATGTGCAGTTAAACATTATTTAGTAAAAATGCTCATATTTCATCAAATATTTAATATTTTTCTATTCTGATTGTAGGGTGTTGTTTGTACTGTAGTTTGTCAAGTTTTCTGTAAATGGCATTGCTTTGGGTTGAAAATCCTGCGTGTTATAAACCAAAAACTTACGAAAACATTTGGACCTTTTTAAAGAAACCTTTATATCTCCATGAATATACGTGCTATTCTCATACAAATGAACATTGAAAAGTAAAACAAGCCTCTTAAGCATATGCTACAGCTACAATCATTATTTTTTACAGGATGATTCCAAACATTATTTATTTTGGTTCACTTCTTTGCTGGTCCCCTATTTGCCTTCTGTATATTCACATTTAGATATTGCAAAATTTCATCAAAAAAGAGCCCGAGCAAGGCCGGGTATATCAGCTAGTTCATTTTATAAAAGAATAATTAAGGAAAATAAAATAGAGAAGCTAGTTAGAAACTCAGTAGCTTTATCGGTGGCTAATGCAATGGACATAATGGAGGAGCAAACATTATATGCTTGTCTACCGAAAGCAGTTAATAAAATTCCCCCTGATAAAGAGATAACTTTGTGTAGTAAAATGAGAAATACAAAGGAAAAGTTGATCCACAGTTACAGGATAACAATGTCTGTCTGTCTGTCTGTAACTCAAACTCCTCCGAGGCTATGAAAGATTTTCAAAATCTGTTTTCGTCAGTCGATGAATATGATTCATGGCACGAACCAATCTCAATTATTGTCTAAATCGGTTCATTGGCACGTGCCCAAATGGTACCTCTATTTTCCCGCCTAGCAATTTTCAATGGGAAGATATATTGAGTAATATATCAAACAAATCGTAATGACGAGATAGATGCGGTTATTCATTATTATTTTCGTCAGTCAATGAACATGGTACATGGCACGAATCAATCACAAATATTATCTAAATTTGTTCAATAGCACGTGCACAAATGGTACCTTTACGACCCTACCTAGCAATTTTCAATGGAGAGATATATTAAGTAATATATCAAACAAATCGTAATGACGAGATAGAAGCGGATATAAATTACTATTTTCGCCAATTAATAAATAAGGTTCCGGGAATCGAAACAATGACACGTGCTCTAATAGTACCTTTATGACACCCTCAAAAATTTTCAGTTCTAAAATATGGCATGTAATATATCAAATGAGTTGGAATGATGTGTCATGAATGAATATAACGTAAAATTAATGAAAGTCGAGATTGGTTTCAAGGAGCCTGGTTTAGTGGAACCATTATCGTTCATTGCAACTTTCAATGCTAAAATAAGGCATATATAATATATCAAACAAATTCGAATGATGTGCTATGAATGAATATAACGTAAAATTAATGATAGTTGTAATTGGCTCCAAGAAACCTGGTTTTGCAGAACCCTTATGGTTCACTGGAAGCTTCAATGCTAAAATATGGCATGTAATATATCAAACAACTTGCAATGATGTGTCATGAATGAATATAACGTAAAATTAATGATAGTCCAAATTGGTTCAAAGGTACGTGGTTAATGGATCATTATGGTCAATTTGAAATTTACAGTATTAACATAGGGCAGTTTAAAATATGGTTCCGCGAAAGGTTTAGTTTAACCTTTCGGTACTTGGTTTTGTCATTCCTCAATGGTTTATTAAGTACTGAAAGGTGCTTTATGCTATCAGTGTGGGGAAACGTGTCTGTCTGTCAGTCTGTCTGTAACTCAAACTCCTCCGAGGCTATGAAAGATTTTAAAAAATCTGTTTTCGTCAGTCGATGAATATGGATCATGGCATGAACCAATCACAAATATTATCTAAATGGGTTCATTGGCATGTGCACAAATGGTACCTCTATTTAGTAGTTAATGAAAGTGCTATTCTGGAACTTCAATAGGAAGACAATGGCTAATAAGAAAGTGTCATTCTCGAAGCATATAACGAATAACAAGCGTATTTTGTACGATTTATTTGTAACAATTGAAAATGTCATAACTGGTAGGTCATCGATTACAATGAAAGATTGCGATGGCTTAATCAAGTACCAGATTAATCCACTTCCAAATCAACCTAAAGTTCTCATTTTATATGAACAATCATCAGTAGAAGGAAGCCAAGATAAGTCGACGAGTTGTTCAAAATTGGGCGATAAAACAGAAATTGGTGATCATGAGAATATTTGGCATTCATCACCAAACGTTGAAACGAAAATAAAACCTCAGAGAAAACCATTAGTTTCATATGAAAATGAACTGGCTATATCTTGCAATGTTAATGCTTTTGATATTTTAGACGAATTATTAAAAATAGACATTCATAAAGGAAACGACGTCATTCTTAGCAAAACTAAAGCAATAAAAACTGTAAACACAAACTATTCCGAAAACAGAGTCATTAAAAGAAAAAATGAAGATAAAACGGTAAGTTCTGTTAAGAAAATTCCTTCTGAATGCTGCAGTGGTTATTCAGAGAGCTGTGAAAAATCCAACGAAAGTCTAGCCACACAGTTAGAAGGGACTAGAAGTGAAAACAAATGTGCAAATAACACAAAGATTCATAAGGATAATAAAAAAATATACCGATGCAACTTTTTTTGTAATAAAACATCCGCCTGCATTTCAGAAAAGGTGCGTCATGAAAAAATTCACACAGCAGAAGAAACGTTCAAATGTAACTACAGTGATAAAACAATTGCACAGAAAATACAAAAACAAAGTCACAATGCAACACATAACAGTGAAAAACCTTTCATGTGTAGCTACTGCGATCAAACATTTGCACAGAAAATAAGTAAAAAAACCCACGAAATGACACATACAGGTGAGAAACCATTTAAATGTAACTACTGTGAAAAAACATTTGCACTGAAAACAAATAAAGTAAGTCATGAAAGAACACATACAGGTGAGAAACCTTTCATGTGTAACTACTGCGATCAAACATTTGCACATAAAATAAGTAAAAAAATTCACGAAATGACACATACAGGTAAGAAACCATTTAAATGTACCTACTGTGAAAAAACATTTGCACTGAAAGCACAGAAAGTAAGTCATGAAAGAACACATACAGGTGAGAAACCTTTTAAATGTAACTTCTGTGAAAAAACATTTGCACATAAAAACAGTAAAAATGATCACGAAAAGATACATACAGGTGAGAAACCATTTAAGTGTAGCTACTGTGATAAAAAATTTGCTTATAAAAGTAATAAAAAAAGTCACGAAAGAACACATACAGGGGAGAAACCTTTTAAATGTAGCTTCTGTGAAAAAACATTTGCACATAAAAACAGTAAAAAAGATCATGAAAAGATACATACAGGTGAGAAACCATTTAAATGTAAGTACTGTGAAAAACTATTTGCTTTGAAAACAAATAAAGAAGTTCACGAAAGGACACATACAAATGAGAAACCTTTTTAGTGTAATACTTTTGCGATAAAACATTTACTCTGAAAACTCATAAACAAAGTCAGGAGAGGACACAGAGGTGAGAAACCTTCCAGTCTAATTATTATGAAAAAACATTTGCACTCACAGCAATTCATGAAAGAACCCATTCCGTTGAGAAACCTTGCAATTTTAACTATTACGTTAAAACATTTGGACAGGAAGGACATAAACAAAATCATGAAATAAAGGGGGAGAGACTCTACGAATGTGACTCTCGCGATAAATCCTTTACAACACTTCACATAACAACATACGAGAGCATGAGATCATTTACACGGAGAAGCCTTGTTTGTGATTTATAAAAAACACTAAAAAAAGATTGTTTTTGCTATATCAAATACTACGATAGATTATACCCTGGAAAATAAGCATATCGATATGACGTTTACAATATGCTTTCACTCCGTTTATTCAAAAAATTAAATGTGAAAAATGGAAGACAAGGGAAAATTGTTGTTTTGATTATTATTGTATAAATTAAAGGATAACAAGATTAAAACTTATTTATCAAAAACGTATACGGATTTTTTTTTTCCATTAAAACATTATTGTCACAAAATCTTTAATGATACTGAAAAGCTTACAAGTAAGCATGCCCGGTTTTCGCCGGGCCAGTGGAACAGGCATGACTTGATAACATGCAGAGCAGTTAAAAGATATATATTTTGAGAATTAACAAAACACGCATTGAAAAAAATCATAAAAGTTCAGAGAAATCTACAGTGAACTATGACGCAATGCTGGGGTAGACATGGTTTTCAATACAGTGGCCCGCATATTCCCCGGACCTCAATCCCATAGAACATGCCTGGGACACTCTTGGTATAAAGGAATCCCCCTTCCAGAACGCTCCAGGAACTGACAACTGCGTTACAGGAAGAATGGGAAAAGATCCCGACTGCTCTACTTACATGGTGTCCGAGTCTTCAAGTACGTGATATCCAAGCACAATGTTGATCTTGTCGCGCGAAGTGACTCTTGACAAAGCAACGTATAGCTGTCCATGGCAAAAGACCGGCTTCGGCAGGTAACGTGGACGGTTTGACCGTGGGCCTTTTGTTCGTTATCGCAAAGGTCAGCTGGATGGGAAACTGTCCGCATCGAAGCTAGAACGGCAGACCAACATCATCTGCGATCAACGGAATCCTTGGAACGGCAACAATACTTCTTTTCTTGGAACTCGTCAATTCCAACTGCTAGGAGGCAATTCTGTTTCAACTTTCGAATCTGCGGTCTTGTTCCATTGCAAAGACCTTGATCACCATGGCGGCATATATTACTGAAACTCAACCTTCTTGTGTAAATTATGTGGCGGCATGCTGGATATGGTGAGTGTGCAGAAATTTCAATGGGAACAGGGTTTGATCGAGACCGTGTTGTTCTTCAACTGAATCGATAGAGAGATACTGATGCACCTGGCCCGGTATTAGTCCCACAACGTTACAATTGATGTCGTGCACGAATAAGTTCAGAGGAGTCAGAATTACCCTCAATGAAAAGTAGTCCGCGTTGTGGTATCGCTGTTGAAGATCTCCGTAACAATGTCGATGAGCTTCTGAAGAGACTCTTGATCAGCGGGTACCTTGACAACCATGTCACTTGGAATGCAAGCATATCCAGTTCTGCATGTCTGGCATCGTGCACGATCTTTACCAAGATCCAACAGAAGTTTTGCAAATGCCTGTACATCTCCTGCAGTCGTTGCATTTGGCGCACTTTGAACGCGCATGTTTGTCATCAATCGAATAATCTAGAATAGCTTCCTGTTACGATTATTTCTTAGCAGAGTTATTTAATAATCAGGAGGAAAGAATAACAAACGAATTTCTTTGCGAAAAATAAATTTATTTGAAAGTCTTGAATCTTACAAGAATAAGATAGTGATCCGCTCTACTTGAGCGAAATTGATTATTAGAAAATTCAATTATAATACTTTGCAGTGGAATTAATTCAGGTAAGTGTTTAAATCATGAACATTATTATATAAGAGGAGGAGATGTGATAAAATATATTAATTAAAAAATAAATAAAACTCCATTTACTTAAAAGAAAACAAATAAAATAAATAATTTAATATTAATTTAATTTAATAATGTAACAACGATGGGAGAAAACCCTTCGGATAAACCGGAGGGAGAAAATCCCACGTTGCCCCCAACAGGCCAAGGCCCAGAACAGGATTGATGAATATACATATAAGATAAGAAAGGAAATTAGATTAAAGATAATTAGACATGGAAAGAGAAACAAATGTAAAAATAAAGCAATAAAATACTACGACAAGAAGCAAAGGAAAGAGGAAAACAAACAAACAAACCACAAAGAAGAAAAAAAAAAGAAAAAATTTCAGGTTTAGGATTGGCACGATTATAGAAATCGACCAATTTAAACCTAACGTCTAAATATTTAATATTAGATTTATAAAAAATAGAAAAAGACAAACGATTTCTTTTACGGATAGCACCAGATGAAAAACGAATCTCCACAAAATTGATAAGATTAATAACGTCAAGAGTACCAACAAAAATTTTTTGTAAACAATTTAAACAAGAATGATTTTACCGCCAAAGCGGATAAAGGGAGCACATTTTCTTGTTATGGATATATAGAATTAACCAACATTTTAAAACACTTGAGAGTAAATAAATAAATATGAAAACTAAATTGTAAATTACTATTTAAATAGGGTAACGTATAGAGAGAATTTAAAAGAATAAACTTGAAGAATGAAAGGTAAATGGAGAGTGAAGTTATTCCTCATACACTTAAAAAAATAAAAGTTCTTTAATTTGTAAGAATTCACACATAATGTTAAACGAAGTGAGCCTCAATTGCTGAAGCGTTTTGTGTAAGCATCTATTAGATTTTCATATTAAATTACTAAAGTCTTATTGAATCAAGCGATTGACTACTATTAAATTAATTAGTAATGAGTTTTAGATACCATTAAGTCTAAGAGTACTATACTCTTGATTCAAATAAGCTATGGATAACAAAAGATCTAATAACGCGTAAGGAGTTGGTTGATATATTACACGCCATATCGTAGCATTAAAAGTTCTATAAATTCTGTATTGTACCATTAGGGCACGTGCTACAAAACCAATTGCCACTATCATTATTTACTCGTTATATTCACTCATGGCACGTTGTTACGAGTTGTTTGATATATTACATGACATATGTTCACATTTAAAGTTCCAATGGTGCCATATGGTATCATATGGCACCTTTAAGGCACGTGCTACTAAGCCAATACAATTATCATTATTTACACGTGATATTCACTCATGGCATATTGTAACGAGTTGTTTGATATATTACAAGCCATATCTTAGCATTGAAAGTTCCAATGGTACCATATGGTATCATAGAGCACCATTATTGCACGCGCTAGTAAACCAATAACCATTATCATTATTTACACGTGATATTCACTCATGGCAGGTTATTACCAGTTGATTGATATATTATATGCCATATCTTAGCATTAAAATTTCCAATGGTACCATATGGTATCATATGGCACCATTAGAGCACGTGCTATTAAACCAATAACCATTATCATTATTTTCTCGTGATATTCACTCATGGCACCTTGTTATGAGTCGTTTGATATATTACATGCCATATCTTAGCATTGAAAGTTCCAATGGTAGCATATGGTTTCATAGGGCACTATTAGGGCACGTGCTAGTAAACCAATAACCATTATCATTATTTTCTCATGATATTCACTCATTACATGTTGTTACGAGAGGTTTGATATATTACACGCCATGTGTTAGAATTGAAACTTCCAATGGTACCATATCATGCCATAGGGCACCATTAAGGCACGTGCTACTAAACTGTTAACCATTATCATTATTTTCTCGTGATATTCACTCATGGCACGTTATTACGAGTCGTTTGATCTATTACATGCCATATCTTAGCATTGAAATTTCCTGTGATTTCATACGGCACCATTAGGGCACGTGCAAGTAAACCAATAACCATTATCATTATTTTCTCGTGATATTCACTCATGGCACCATGTTAATATATTACATGCCATTTCTTAGCATTGAAAGTTCCAATGGTACCATATGGTTTCATTGTGCACCATTAGGGCACGTGCTACTAAACCAATAACAATTATCATTATTTTCTCATGATATTCACTCATTACATGTTGTTACGAGTCGTTTGATATATTACATGCCATGGTTTAGAAATGAAAGTTCAAATGGTACCATATCATGCCATAGGGCACCATTAGTGTACGTGCTACTAAACTGTTAACCATTATCATTATTTTCTCGTGATAGTCACTCATGGCACGTTGTTACGAGTCGTTTGATATATTACATGCCATATCTTAGCATTGAAAGTTCCAATGGTACCACTTGGTACCATTAAAACTCGTACTACTAAACAATTCAGACATCACTATATACCGTTATATTCATTCATGAGACATCCTTGCACGTACAGTGCCATTAGACCGATACTTGCTATCACTAGTTACTCTTTTATATTCGTTCATGATATGTTGTGACAATTTGTATGATATATTACATGCTATATCTTGTTATAGGAAATGTTTAAGAGGGTATCATAATGGTACCCTTAAAGCACGTGCTATTAGAGCACGTACTTATTCCTGCTATCTCACGTTCGTACTTCTGCGTACTCTGTCCTATTTTAATGGATTGGTGAAAACAGACTGTGAAAAAGTTAATTCGTTTTCAAGTTATCGTAATAAATGCTAAGCTCCCTAGGAATAAAAAAATTCTCTTGATTTAGGGACCGAACTGCCCTTTTAATAATCGTCAAACACGTGCATCCTGCACGCACACCATCTCATTAACGTTTAGAGCACGCGCAGAACCGAACCCTTGTTCTCAACACGCGATTTACCAAATGAGAGGATAATTCATTTCTTCCAGCAATTCAAGACATGATTGAATGAATTGTGAGATTTCAATACATGCAACGCAATGAATTGTGGGATTGTCTACAGACGGACGGACGGACGGACGGCTGGACAAACCGATCACATAAGCACATTTCTATATATAGAAAATGTGCTAAAAATGCTGATCGGCCATAACATTCAAGTCCTGGATCGGAGCGTCAAACACAGATAAAGATGATATAATTTAGCAATTCTATTCATTTTATTGTTCAAGCGTATAGACAAATAAAAGCTTCTCGTGTACCAGATTATCATCCCATAATTAATTCTAGACAAGACAAGATGATTGTATAAAGTATAAAATGTGTATCCCTTAGTAAAAACATTTCTTAATCTATAAAATAAACCAAACATTTTCGAAGTATAATTAGTTAATAATTGAATATGCTTGTTAAAGGAACCAGAGTCGTCATAAGTAATACCAAGATCCCTGAATGACTTAGTACGTTTGAGAGCGGTATTACAAATTGTATAAGGATAATTAATAAGAAGGTCCTTTTTGGAGATAGACATAAACATGGTCTTCTCAATATTAATTTGCAGATGATTCCGCCTAGCCCAAATTTCCAAATTAGATAGTTGTTGTTGCATTTAATTTTATACGAGATCTTAACATCATCTGCATAAGCCAAGAAATTAACTCTATTCATATCCACATAGCAACCGACATCAATTAAATAGAGCACAAACAATAGGGGACCAAGTGGAGATCCCTGAGGGATACCACTAGTGGTCCTCATAATCGGAGAAGCATGTTGAGGAATACGAACTCTAAAAGAACGGTTAGATAATAAATCTTTAAGGAGAATAGTTGCAGCATCGCTAACATCCAAATATTTTAATTTAGCAATTAACCTAGTATGATTTATTGAGTCACATGCTTTTGAGAAATCAATAGATACAACATCCAATTGATCATGTGTAACTAAGGCATCACATACATGTGTAAAGCGGAGCAATAAATTTGACTCCGTCGAGCGACCCTTCACAAAATCATATTGCCAAACTGGGAGAATTGAACTAAAATAATTAATGATGTCCCTAGATAAA
>JAHWFO010093596.1:0-18067 GCA_023313115.1 Rhysida immarginata
TGGGATATTAATGGCTTTCTTGTTTTGCAAGGCTCGAACCATGCACCCCATAGAGTTATCGTGGGTCGACAAACTCTTAACTTTATCATTCCATCTGTCATTACGAAGTGCTGAACAGACAATTGAGGCTGATCGCGTTCACAAATTTATGGACATGCCCCACCAATTGAAATGCAAATTTCAACCGTGGGGTTTAACAAGGAATGTTATTCGTCCGAATTACACAGTTCATGACTCATACTGCCATGTGTAGATAAATTATATAATCATAAGTTAGCCGATCATACAAAATTAAAGACAAAATAAACAAAATCGTTAGATAACATAATACTAAAAGGCTCTTAGAAGCAGAGTAATCATCGTGGTAATCGATATTCCAACAATCTATATTTATTGTTCACATGGCCGATTTCGATTCTTGCTGTTGATCACTTCATTTACTACATCCAGGATCGGGTTCTTTATAAAACTTGTCTGGTTGTTTAAAAGTAACTCCTCTCTTGCTAGTATATGTTTTCTGATTTCTAAAGTTTCCAACGTGAGGATTCGTCTCTGGTCCTTTTCATGTTTTATAATACTCATAATTTCTTGGATTTCGACGAATGGGTGTTTCTTTTCAATCAGATGTGTCGCGAATGCAGATTTACGATCTCCATTCACCCACGATCTGCGATGGTCGTCATACCGTTCTCTAAATGATCTTTTCGTAGATCCTACGTAAAACGCTCCACAAATCTTGCATGTTAATTTATAGACACCGCAAGATTTGTATTGATCTGCTTGGTCGTCCTTCTTTTTGTCCGGGTTTAGCACATGTTCGCATTTGTTTCTTGTTCTATATCCAATTTTTAAGCCTTTGTTTCTGAATATATTACTGATTCTTGTATTACAACTGCTTGTTGCTGCAGCCTCCCATTCATTAATAAAATTGACAAATGCTGTGATGTCCTATAAAATATTATTGCAAACATTATTGCAACATGTGTGCCATCTAAAACAATTAATCTGCATTATACTTGCCTCTTCTTCCTTGCTATTTGGTGCAACTTTTTCCATGGCTTATTATTATCCACGATTTCGTAGATTTGTGCCATTTGTTCCACAAAATCTGCTGTTGTGGTTGAATTTTCAAGTCCATGGTGGTCGGAAAAATAGCGAAGGCCATTGGCAACTTCATACGAAAACAGCTGTTAAAAAAAATAAAATTATTAAGCACTGCAATTTTAACTGCTGAAAATATATTAAATAAACAGCTGAAAACTACCAGTTTAATGTACCTGTTTCATTAAGCTAACATTCATCTTTTGGAAATTGTTGGGTGCAATATGCTTCTCTGTTAGTCTTGTGCATACTGCAAGCCCTGTTTTGCATGAAGAACTGTCGTATTTGAGAAGGAGCTTGAAATGTTCAACTAAAACGTTGCCCTTATGAGTCTGAAAAAAGTTTTTTTAATGATTCATAATTTGCAAAATGTAAAACTTATTAACAGATAAACTCACCTCAAACTTGCCACTTGTTAACAAACGATTCCTGACACATTTAAACAAATGGGGAATATCAGACAGAAAAAAACAGTTCTCTGGCAGTGTCACAAGGATGCGACACACTGTACCTAAGATTGCCCTCCTCATCGGGTTTCCCAATTCCAAACTTTCTCCACATAGATCGATTGTTTGATGCCCCATCGCATACGATGGCATCTACAAAAAGTCCCGCATCTTCAAGCTTCACAACAGCATCCAAAATAATTTCATGAAGTATGCTGGAAGTTACTGCATTTCGTGTCAGGTACATGCCAACTGCTTGTCCCAAAGTACCACAGTCTGAAGTACAATACCATCCCATGATTGGCTTTTTTAAACATTTCTTCTGTAGGTGTATACTGGGCCAAATTGACAAGTCCTATCACTTTGTTATCACTCTGATATACTGAATATACTCAGATAATGACATTTCATCAAAAATTAGGAATCCGTGTCGTGAAGTGTCTTCTGTAGACAGGGAAGATACTTTAGTGGCTATGCATTCAAGAATTTCTTGGGAAATGCCACATCTTGTCTTAATGGCACCTATGTATTTTCTCAAAGTTTCTGGCGAGGGCAGTGCCAAGATCTGATTTTCCCTAATATGATGATAGAGTTTGGGACTTTTTGTGAGCATCAACAAGTATTCTAAAATCCATTGCTTGTCTTATTTAGCTTGCTTGTTTCTGGCATGTTTGAAGAGTTCTGTCACTGCAAGCTGTGATTTTTCTGACAAGTCTCGAATTATTTCTTGTATGGTTTCTTCCTTAACTTTGCTGTTCTGCTCTTTCAAATTTCTGACCTCTTGTTTCAGGTTTTTAATCTTTAAAACAGCACGCTTATAGTTTCTGTTGGATGTACATTTTTTCTCTTCAAGAATCGTTGAGAACTCACTTTCCTTTTCAGATATCGGCACTGCAAACATGATGAACTGTCTTGTGTAACAATGCGCAAACAATGCCTGCTGTACACGGAATCTTCAGTAATAATGAGGTTTTTCAATGACTGTGCAGATATCCTAGCTTGAATGCCGAAGATTTGAATATGTGAGAGTTGAAATCAACACTTTCTAACTTATTTCTCAAATAGCAGGAACACAAAAACCAATCAGATGAAAATAAAGTCAAACATATTACAAGAACGTGTAACATACCTAATTAAGACATGAGATTTGTTGTATGAAATTAAAAGTTTAAAAACAAACTAAACATAAGCATAAATGAGAGGAACAAACATTCAGACTACTGCAGAGATCTTATGGTAATGAATTCAATTTTGAACAAATTTAAAATGAAATTTTCAGCAAAAATATATAAATGCAGGGAAAAAATAATTTTATAATTGTGGGTTTGAAAAATATATGGGTTTCAAAATAAGTGAGTCTGTAAACTACTGATCAATGAAATGGCAAGGGTATAAGATTAACACAAGGCCAATCAATTGTAATGACTAAGATGGTGCCTTCAGTTGATGTGTGAGTAGTATGAAGCCTGCTGTTATCCCTGTTACAATGAAAAAAAATCAGTACCTTAAAAGTTTAAAAAGTATATCAGTTTACATAGCTTATAAGCTAAAATTTAGAGTCAAAAATCATTGATCAAAAATGGATCAATGATAAGAACGGTCAAACCGTGTGTGCACATTAATACATTCAGATTCACCATCCAACAAGTTTTTGAGGATGTTTTCTTTTTCTGCAGCAGATGGTTTTTTAAGTGAGCATCCTCCGGAAGACGAACTTCTTTGATTTTTTGTGCTAAACAATCTTGGCTGTGGAGTTACATTTTTATTGTTTGCAACCTTTTCCTGAGTACCTTCTTGGTTTCTCAACTGGAGCACTGAATCTCTCGGCTGGTCTTGCACAAGTGCAATTGCACTATTCAAGAGTTTATGCAACTGCTTGTCTAGTTCATCACTGAAAGGGCCTGAATTTGACAATAATTCAGACAAAACATGCATCTTTGAAACCAGTTGTACATTATTCATATATTTTTCACATTGCTTCATTGATAAGGAATTCAGCAAACCCACGAGTTCTTGTTCTTCAACACCATCTGCCAACAATGGTAGTTTAACTGGATCCTGTATTTCATGATTTGGAATATCAGCTTTTTGTTTCACGTACTGGATATATTGTGCAACAACATGAACATGTTTGCATATAATGCAAGAAATTATTGCATTTACACAGTCAAACTGATGTATACACACTCCACATGGCACACAAATAAGCCTGCAACTTTCATTGGGATCACAGCTGTCTGTAAGTTTCTTAACTTTATACACTTGATCTGGACGAGACGTTGATTTCACTGACCATTCACAATCTGAAATCATGTTGACATTGTCCAAAGAAATATTTTTGCTTTTTTTGTGAGCAGAAGTTATTTCCTCCATTCTGTATGTTGAATCCCCCTTGGCAAGTCGTCTTATTCTTTGAAATCCTTTATCTCGGGCAATTTTAATCAGCATGTACGACACATCAATGCGTCGATTTCTTTTCCCATTGAAATAAGCATGTTTCAGTAATCTGTGAAGTGCTTCTAAATACATGTTGGTATTGATGCCAGAGCCTTTTCTGAAGCAGTATGCCCACTCTTCTGCACGTTTGGCATAGTGTGAGCAGAAGTAATTGTAAAATGCTTCCGTTTCATTATCTCTTAGGGAATCAAGGAACTTCTGGAGCAATTCTCTAAACTTTGGTTCTTCAGGTTCTTGAAGCAATACCCTAAGACCTTTATAAATTAAGGCTTGCATTTCTCTGCCACCAGAACACTTTTGAACATTTGCTCGCCAGTTTTTATCCACATGCCAAGTGCAAAGAAGTTTCTTGAAACCTTCTCCCATCACTTCTTTCCAACCGTTTGCATACACATTTGTGTCGTCAGACATGAAATATTTGCAGGTTATTATTCCAATTCTTTCTTTTATGCATCTAAAAAATAATGTCATAGTAACCGTATCCACTTTACTGCTCAAGCAGTAAGTCACAGGAAAGCCTGCACCAAACTCGTCAACAACCATTATTGTTGTTAACTGTATATCATATGCATTAGTCCCATGAGTTGAGTCAATGCATATTTTATAGAAGCCAAACTGTTTTGCCATGCTCTCCTGCAATGGAGTCATTATAGCCAAGAAAAAATCATTTTTCTGAAGACATGGATAGGATTCATCGATAGAACCTTGTTCTTTATATGCCAGAATGAACGAACACTCAGAAGCTTACATTTCTCGAACCCATAGATGTACACTGAGAGCGACATTTTCGTCACGTCGAAAAGAGTTATTAAGTCCAGCAGACAGCTGAAATTACGTAGATCTCCCCTTTCAAGCAAGTGAATCCGCTCTAGTTTATCTCCCACGTTGTCTCGAATATCATCCATTATTTTTTCAAAGCTGACACCTTCCTTCAGTTTTGCTACAAAAAAAAATTACATGTCAAAGATATACATCAATTAGGATAGCTGCAACTTTAAGGTGACACTTACCAGTAATAATCTGTTTTTCACTAAGCGACAAACGAAGGTAGCCCAGTTCAAAATCATGACCTGTATGTTCTGGATAGTACTTGACATGGACAGTCCCAGTACAAGAGAAAATTGCTTCAATAGCAGCTGTACAGTTGCCACCCATCTTGCATGATCCACGGTTTTTCATTCTTCTAACAGAAGCTGTTGACTGGTACGAGCCATCTCTATGGCATGCAAACACCTTAGTTTTGCTGTCGTTTGTAGTTGTTGTATATTCAACAACAAAAGATGACCGTGTCTGTCGCTCTTTTCCTGCTTTCCAGGTTTCAAATTCTAAAATGAACAAGCACAGACATAAAACGATCAGTCTATCTAAAACCACAATGCAAATGTGCAATTTTTTTTCATCAAACATTGTGTAGGTTAAAGTTAATAAATATTTCTCTATCGTATAATAAAATGTTATAAATTATTAAGCACATTTTGACAGTGAATATTTTATTAACCAAGAAATGTACACACTTCTTGTGAACATCATTGAAAAGTACAACTCAAACAGTTTGTCAGGTGTCACTATCACCACCAGGCGGCAGCACTGTTTGGCGTAGGAACACAAAACGCGAAAATGGCGACCGTGCAGCAGAAAGCAATGTGCGTTCTTTGGTTTCATGAGCAGAAATCCGTGATAGCAGTTCAACGGCAATTCCGCTTGGAATATGGACAACCTGCTCCTGGAAAGGATTCCATAAAGCGGTGGTATCAGCAGTTTAAGGACACTGGAAGCGTAGCCCACAAGAAAGGTGCTGGTAGGCCTACCGTCAGTGAGGAAGTCATTGAGAAGATGCGAGATGCGTTCCAACGGAGCCCTACGAAGTCAACTCGGCGCGCCAGCTTGGAATTGCGAGTCCCACGATCTACGGTGATGAAAGTGATGCATAAGCGTTTGAAATTGTATGCCTACAAAGTTCAGATTGTTCAGGAACTAAAGCCCGACGATAAACCGCAACGGTTTGCATTCGCGGAGCTCATTCTGCACAAAATTGATGTGGACAACACGTTCTTGGATAAAGTGGCTTTCTCAGATGAGTCAACATTTCATGTTTCCGGGCGTGTGAACAGACACAACTGTCGCATTTGGGGATCAGAGAACCCTCATGAAGTCCGTGAACATGTTAGAGACAGTCCAAAGGTCAATGTGTGGTGCGCGTTGACTGTCAATGAAGTGATTGGACCATTCTTCTTCACAGAGCAGTCGGTGAATAGCATCACGTACCTTGACATGCTGCAATGTTATGCTATACCGCAGCTTGAACAACGACAATCAGATGTTATTTTTCAACAGGATGGTGCACCGCCACACTGGGGAACGATTGTGCGGCGATAGCTGGATGAACAATTTCCTGGTCGTTGGATTGGCCGCGGGGGGCCGATTTCATGGCCTCCGCGATCTCCTGACATCACACCACTCGATTTTTTCTTGTGGGGACCGCGTGTACTCCAGCAAAGTGCGTGATCTTGATGAATTGAAGGAAAGGATTGTGGCCGTCATTGCAACAGTGACACCTGAAATGCTGCGGAATACATGGCGTGAAATCGAATATCGAATGGATATTCTGCGAGTCACTGCAGGAGCACACGTGGAAGTGCTGTAACTTCGGAATATTACGGAAAAAAACTGTTTGAGTTGTACTTTTCAATGATGTTCACAAGAAGTGTGTACATTTCTTGGTTAATAAAATATTCACTGTCAAAATGTGCTTAATAATTTATGACCACCCTGTACATGTACTTCAAATCTCTCAAGTTCAGTGTTTATAAATCAATTACTTTTTAATGTTTATACTATCATTTTTAAATTATATTATGTAACATTACTAGGCCTATAAATGTAACCGAATATCTGATATTTTAAGTTTAAAGAATGAAGAAACTTATAAGTTCTTTAGGTACAATTTCAACAATTTCAGACAAATCGGAGAGCTGGCGGTAAACTATAAATTAGCCGTTCTTTAATTAAAATTTAGTACTTGCAATAGTGGTGAAGTTCAGCAGTATTTCTTCTACCGGGACATGATGTTCGGACATCGCATGTGTTCTTAATTCCCGCCTAGTTTTACACGTGAAGGTGCAGAGCGTACATTTCCTCCCTTTACAAATCGTTGGTTCACGCTTATGTTGTCTACGCATATGGCGATGATATGAATGTTTCCATCCAAATTGAACGTTACAAATTTCGCATTCAATAGGTGCCACACACTTGTCACGCTTCGATGCCATGATGGTGGTTAATGCCGGCCGGAGTAGACAGGAATTCGTTCGAACAGAGACGGGAAAGGGGGGGTAGGTCGGCAGGCTGGATCGGCTGGATGCGCATGCGCTCAGTCGGCTCAGATGCGTTGGCGCTGTGCGCTGAGTGTTTCAGAGATTCCGTAGACCAGACATGAATATTCAGCCAATCAGAGCATGGGTTGTACCTTGTCATTTAAAACCAAACCAAACCTTTTTGGAGTCGATGCAGGAAGACATGTTGTTCAATAGATGGCAGGACAGTAAGTAAGACGGCCAATTTCGGTTTCAGTTTCGATTGCAGTTGGGAAGGTTGTTCCCGCATCTGACAACATGTGGCGCTTGATTTAAGAGGATGCGGGAATGGCGGCCAGGTATACAGGCATGGATATGAATTAAAAACTGGATCGCTCACAACTATGGGCTGAACCAGTACCGTCTAGAATGAAAGGCCTCACAGCGAATTCATGACGTCATCGCCATGGGGCCGATTTTTTTTCCATCACTACTGAGCTTTGGTTTGATTTCTATTGTGAGTGATCTGAGAAATAATCACTGGTATAATATAATAATATTTAATATTTATTATATTATTTATTAAATAAATTTAAAATGAATCTATCTAGTTTACAGAAGAAATTAGTTTTTTTTGGCATGATTTCTCACAAGCTTGTATTTGTTTCCGACGGTAACACCAATTTTAATAAAAAAGATAAATAAAATTTTGAATGCAAATATGAACTAAAGAAAATTAATTTTATTCAATGAGCAATAACATTCTATTTTTTAGACATAGTTCTGGACTTTCTTCTCGCTTTCACTTTATCTTTGACATCTTTTGTACATGTATTGTTTTTCAACTTACAAAAATTGTTTAATAGAATGTTGCAACACTTAAACATTATGTTTTTACATAAAAACATGGATGAGTGCTTCTGGCACTCAGTTCTAAGCATTACATTTTCTTCAGGCAAGCACAATTTCAGTCTCAGATCAACAACAAACCTCCTATGATTGAATAAACCAAGGAATTTCTTTTCATTATGAGGCTGAAGTAACTTTTTGATCAGAATATAAGTATATGTGACTAGCATAACTGCTTCTTCTGTAGGATATGTTAATTCTCCTCTACTGAAGTTGTCAATCAGTGTGAAATCAGCTGCACTTGGATTTAGGTGCACATCACCGACAGTCAAAAGTTGATCACATATATTACATTTGATTTTCTTCATTAAAGAATAAACACAGTAACCAGAAATGTAAGTAATAAGACTGGCCAACTCAGTTGAATCTTGTAAATCAGACTCTTGTATGTCTATATCACTAAATAATGATGACTAACAATAATCATGATCATCAAAAGTTAATTCCTGATCTTCCAAGTCTGCCAAGTCATCTATGATTATCTTTCTGTCATGCTCAATCGGTAGCTCTAGGCATGAAAGTAGACGAATCTTTTTTTCAATTTCAAAAACTTGTCTGATCGAAACATGATACTGACCACCTGCAAGTTGCCTATACTTTCCAAATCTAGCTTCAAGTGGATCAGTCTGAAACTTTCCAGGAAGTAGGTATGAAAAGTTCAGGTTTCCTATGCAGTGATCAGCAAGTTTCAAAAAACAAATAGAAGTATGCCTTAGAGCATTATGCGTTTGTATTGTGAATTTCCCTTCAACATTTAAATTTCCCCAGCAGTCTAACCAATCAATAAATTTAACCAGAAAGGCACGAGGCTCATCAGTTACTTCATTTGTGATGGGTTTTTGCAGATTGCTGTTCAATCGTACTCCCTTCCATGGATTTTTAACATTTACCACTTTCCACCAAGAACTTATCACAGATACAAATTCAGCAGTGCCTTCAAAGTTAGTAAGAGAATGCTTATGTCCAAGTTCCATTAATGCATTTACAACATTGTCATTAAATATTTGGCAAACATAAGAAACATTTTGACGTTCAAAACTTGATGGCCAAAGTGCTTTTACTGATAAATTGGCAGCAAACCGTAACAGTTCAGTTTTTCAATTTCATATAATGAACGAATGGTTGTGAATGAAGCAGTCTTCTGTACAGAGAAGTCATTGAAACTTGGAAAAATAAAATCCAAGCTAAATGTTTTTTGATTAAGCCAATTATTCCTGCAACATTTGAATAAATGCACTGAATCAATCAAATAGAAAAGTTTTCCCTCACAGGCAGGGTGATCATATACTTCTTGGCAATTAGGCGGTTGTGAAAAAAACGACATGGACTTAGCATTTATAGCATTGTTATCTGTCACCACAGCTAAAACGTTCACATCTAATTTTTGCAGACCTGATATGAGGCGTTGAGCGCAAAAGTGGCCCAAGCCGAAAAAAATATGTTCTGAGAAAATCGCAAAACAAAAATACGACATTTTGATGATAAATATTTCAAAGGCATATTGTAGTATTATAATAAACCTTTTTATACTTACATATTTACATCGACGGTGTGCACATTCGGATACATTTTTTAGGTAGTAAAACTGTAAAATAGGAGTTTGATTGTGGGTTAGGCCACTTTTGCATTTACTTTTTCTAAAGAAGTAAATATACAAAAGTGGATTTTGAAACAGGACAATAAAAATTAATAATTGTACACTTTGATTAAATAAGAAAATTTATTTGCAAACGATTTAACTTAATGTAAACTAATTTAGACATTGCTATCGTCGTCGTCGACTGGAACTAAGTCTGGTTCCACACATGCACTCACTTTAAGTTGTCGGTAAAAGTCATGATGAGTTGGTGGAATGTATTCCAACAAGGATAACAGGTCTGTGTATTTAGCAGCTTGAATGGGTTTAGGCCCTTCAAATAACGGCGTTAATTTGGCCAATTCTTGGAAAGTTTTTTTACCTCGTTTCGTCATGTCAACTTCGTTAAAGAAAACATCCTCATTGTTGGAGTATTTATATTGAAAAATACTAGATCTTTTTATATCGTAACGTAGCCACTGCATACGCAACCACTCTACTTTATCACCACTGTGTGTTTTCTTGCGATGTGTCAGTGCAGCTTCCAATCCCTTTGTAGCAAAGAAATCAGGCGTGTTCATAACTACTACCTTGAATGGATTCCTTTTTTTCGTTTCATACACCACTTCCTCCCAGTCCCTCGGAATAAAAATGTTTTTGTAGTGTTTTTTGTTTTTTTCCACAAGACCAAAATCTTGGTCATTAGGCAAGTACGAATGTCCAGAAACTAAAAACTTATGGTCAATGGTTTCCACTTTGAAATCCTTGCAAGAGACCATGTACATACAAATTGTCGCCATTTTGAAGTTTCGATTTTGCCCACCGCATTGATCGCTGTACATAATCAACTTCCGCGTGGTAACATTATTCTTAATGTAATGCACAATACACGAACCAATTTCTTGTGATCCCCGTGACGCAACACTTTCATTCCACATGTACATGTGACTAACTTTCGTTTGCAAATCCTGAATACCCAAGCAAAATGTCCAGAGTTGTCTCTTGTAGTACGCAACACCTGTTGAAATTATTGGTGTAGCTAACGTTTTCATCAAATCAAATGAAATAACCGTGAGATCGTTGTCAGATTTTGCAGCTTCAGCATCCTTTTTCATGCCCATCCTTGCAGATTCCGCTTTCCTATTGTGTAATTCCCTTTCCCCTCGAATTTCATCACAATTTATACCATCTTTTTCAGCTGCTTTAATTTTAATTTCAAATGCGTCACATTTTCGGCAACTGTCTGATAATGGGGAGTGAAATGTAAGATTAAAATCGTTGTAAAAAATTCGACGGAAGATAAACATCGAAACAGGGGCTTGCACTTCCTTTTTATACAAATGGTACATTTTAGTTATGTCTAATTCGGTATTTCCCTTTACGTTTACATACTCTTGCCCAGCAGCCCGTTTTCTTTTTCTAATGTTTCTTTTCCAAGTTGTTTCATCTTTCTTCCTTTTTCTTCCTCGGCTGTTTTCGGATGTTACACTATTTTCTTCTTGTTTTGACCCCTCATTGTTGTCGGCAAATACAGGCGACTCTTTGGAATCTGTAAAAAACAAAAATTTTATGTAAGTGTACGCATTGCACACAGAAAAAATAAACAATAACGTTTATATACGTTTCCATTGCTTAGAACTATAAGGCATTAATAATACTAACGCTGCTTAGTTTTCACTAATAGTTTTTGAATCATTTTGTAAAAATAATTAAAATAATAAATATAACCTTAAACAATTTAACTGAACATGCCCTGTTTCATAAAATATAACGCTTTATAAAGTAATAAAAAAGTTAAATAGGCTTACCTGAGTCATTTTCATCAAAGTTGTGCACTGCACTCATTTTATAAAGTGTTTTACAAACAATAACACACAATAACACTGATTTGTAACGCAAACACACGGCGCTGTGTATGTGTATACTTCTACGGCAAGATTTTAAATGCAAAAGTGGCCCAAGGAGGGTTGGGCCAGTGTTGCTCCACAGAATTCTTCCCTATTATGTATGCAAAATGGAATTTAGCGACCTCTGTTGGTACGCACACCAAACTATGGATGGGCCACAATGGCACTGTAAAAAGCAATCTATCAGCAAGTTATTTCCACATGTTACTCTTTTTCAACATTATTGTTGGTTGGGCCACTATTGCGCTCAACGCCTCATATAACTGCCTTAATAGTACCATGAAGTTCTTTAGCATCAAGTTTCTTAACAGGCAATATATGAGCAACTTCCTTTGTTGATGACAAAATTGACTGTAACATAAAAACATGCGCAGATGTTGCTAACTCAGTGCCATTACTACAGGCACCTAAAATATTTCCACCTTTGTAATCCATGTATGGTTGTAAATGAATTTCATCTAGCATTAAAACAACTACTCGTTCATGCTGATGCATTCCTTGCACTCTTTCTTTTATGTACTGTAAAAAACAGGCAGGATTTTGTTCTAGTAGAGGACTGCAATTAAGATTACCACACAATTTGTTCAAGGTGTTCGGATGTGGCAAGATTAAACCACTATTGCTCCGAAAGAACCTGTATGCGTGGGGAGAAATTGAAAAAAAAAGTGAACATATAACAAGAAAGGAATTTTCATAAACTATTCTGTTCTTTGGTAAGGAACATAGTTTTAGCTGAGTTCTAACAAAATTAAACAAACATCCACACATATCTCATCTATCAAACCCAGAATCAGAGATGTTTTATCTTTAGCTGACGTGGTGGCATTTTGCAGGAAATTGCTAAGCTGCTGTATGTTGTCATCAATATCACTTATGTTACTTATTGTCTTATGTTTCCAAATACAAGATTTCAATTCCATACCATGTGAATAAACTTTCACTGTCAAATGTTCCTCAACTACCATATATGTGATGCAGTGAGGATGAACAGAAATATCTATATATAAGAAAATTACACAATTTGGTTTTACCGCTGTACTCCACCCTAAGAGAGTTACATTCTGAATTTTGGCTTTCAGTTCTTCAAGATTCTTGATAGAAGTAGCATCCAAATGATTGTTGTAACTCTCTAGACTTTCTTGGAGGGCTTGGCGGATTGATGCATCTTCTCTCCTTTTCCTTTTTGTTTCTGGTTCTTCCCGAGAAGGGCCTTGGTGCGCAGAAGACAAATACACAGGGCATCCAGGAAAATTGCAAGGCAGAGCATCACTGGCCAAACGAGGTTTGGATAGTGGTGCAGTAAATACTCTTCCAGTTTTCTCATCAACGGCACTTGTTTCCCAAATGATGTCACTATCACGGAAGTGTACATGACAAACCTATAAATGAAGCGTAATGGTTATAAAATTATTGAATTTGAAATGAAGCATTAATGGTTATAAAATTATGTAATTTAACAGTAACAGTTGACTTACGAAAATACATAACTGTGACAATCTGCACCATTGACAATATTAATTAGGCCGCAATGTCCCACGTTGGGAAGCCATTGTGACACTTCTCCAATTGATTATAATGATGACCTCCCCTCCCAAAACAGACTAGCTCAGTCGTATGAAACAACACAAAGATTCTTCAAAACAATCAATGGTCAGAGTGTCGGGTTCGTTAAATTAAATAAAATTGTAAAGGTAAACTCCAGAGTGAATTACTTCAATTGAAATAATCAGGCAAAGTATTGAAATCAAATAAAATGATCTTTATTTCAAGAAAATAGAATCAAACTTGAGAAGTGTGGTTAAATGCTTATGAACTAAATACTAAATCTAAATTTTAAAACTCTCTGTGTTTGTCTCACCTCCTCCCCCCCCCCTCAATTCGGCTCCTCTATTTCCTCATTTTGCTCATTAACTCCATCATAAGTTATCCTAATGTTCCAACTCTTATAACCACATCATCAATACATCAAATATATTATAATGAACTTCACTTTGAAAGACAATAAAAAAAAACTATCACCACCATGAATCTATTAATACTCAAATCCTCTTTTATAAACACGTGAAACGTCACATAACTACAATACGTATGTCAAAATGAAAGTGAATCGTTTGTCTAACTTAGCTTAAATTAGGTTGACGTTGTAGGCTACCTTGATGTATTAAGTGTGACCAGTGCAATATATAAAATTAGCAGAGATCTTACTGTTAGAGTAACAAATAAGGCAAGTAAAGTAATAAAATAGCACTCACCCTCGAATTTTCAGTCACTATGTAATCTTTACGTGGTATAGCGTTTAACCACTTTCTTCTGAGCTCGGGATCCTTTGGAAACTTAAAAACATGCACTTTCTGGCGCCCAGACTTGCCTGTATAATTGCCCTTACAATTCGGGACACAACACTTTTGAACCATTTTAAATTTTGCGCGAGCACAAGGATATCTGGAAACCGCAACCCTAACACGCTCACGCCAACATTTGCAGTTCACGCAAAGGATGAACCCCGTATTATAGCAGTCGAGCGTTTATCGATTACTGTTGTCATTGTTTTCAAGCACGAAATGTGGTGTATCGTTAGTAATGAACACTGAACAGTACAGCGAAATGTTAAAAAAATTAGGGAAAATAAAAGACCCTATATAATTTCAAAAACCTATATTTATAATTGGAATAAACATTTCTGGGTGTTATTTCTTTACTCAGTGGTGTTGGCCATCGGTACGGCCAACTCCCGCAGGCCGCTTGTGACTGGCGCATTGAAAACGGGAAACGAAATGTTTATTAAAATTATAATTTTTAAGCTATAAAATTAAAATATAATTAATAATTATTTAAACAGGTGGTGGCCTTACAGTATAACAGAGGGACATCAGGAGTTCCAACTAGTTTCGCCATTTATTCCCGGCTTTGTCAAGGATATATACAGCAAGAGGCATGCAAGCCTTTATATTAATTATTTATTAAAACTACAATTTTTTAAAGTAGTCTGTATTTAATATTAATAATAAAAACTAAAGGAATCGAACAGAAAATTTTACGGATTTTATTTTAATTAAATTTCGTTAAAAACATTTTGTAACGAAAAAAGATTATGTATCTTAAAAAATTTTATAAATGATTATAAAAAATGATTATATCATAAAAAAGTATCATTGCATTAAAGAAAAATACAAAATGAGGCACTAAATATTATCAGATTGTGGGGGAGGGGGTAAATTAATTTTCGGAAAAAAATTGATAATTTTCGATTAAAATTACTAAATGTTAAATTTCAATCATTTTTTTTTTTATTAGAGGGCTCAATGTCCCCTACATGACTATGAAAAAAAAATCTATAATTCAGGTTAAAATCAACCATAAAATATATATTTTTTATATTCTTAATTCCCCTAACAACTTGGGGGGGGGGAAGACAAAAAGTTATGAATTCCTTGGCTTCTACTTCCCGTCAGACTGGGCTGCTCGTAAAGGTACTTGTTTTGCAGAAAAATGTCCTGTACCAGCATAAGGTATATTGAAGAAAATACAAAGTTCACTTCTGACTGACTCTAGACTACAAATACAGGGTGATTCAGTCAATTTCTGACCATTTCAGTACTATGATTTATTGACCCATTAATGTTTACAAACTTAGCATTTCAGTATGATATTTTAGGCAGTTCGGAGTTTTTATTCCCGTGGAAAAGTCTTGATGATATGCTCAATGTGGCCACCAATAACGTTTTGAACTGCTCGCAGCCGAATGGTGAAGTTGTTCATAACTCTATCCAGGATTTCTGCATCCACAAGGGCGCAGCAGTCGACGATGCTTTGTCGCAGCTGGTCTAGGGTTCTTGGTGCTGTAGTGAACACACTGTCTTTAAGGAACCCCCAGAGATAAAAATCACATGGGTTTAGATCAGGACTCGTAGGGGGCCAAAGAAAGCCACCCGCGAATCGATCTGGAAACCTGTTTGAAATGACACGATTTCCGAATTTCTGATTGAGAAAGTCTAGCACTTCATTAGTGGTATGAGGCCTAGCCCCATCCTGTTGAAACCACTGATGTCGAAGCGGTATACGCCTCCTTCGCAGCTCGGGGATGAAGAAGGTTTCCAACATGTTAAGGTAAGCCTGTGACGTTACGGTGCCCTCAAAAAGGAACGCACCAATGATGCCTCTTTTGGAAATCGCGCACCAAGCCATAACCTTTCGTGGATGAAGAGGTGACTTATGGATTTCATGAGGGTGCTGGGAACCCCAAAAACGAACGTTGTGTTTATGAACGTCACCAGAGAGATGGGAGAAGGCCTCATCTAACACCCACAGGTTGTCCACATTGTCCTGATTGGCTTCCATTTCTGCTCCAAACTCCATCGCAAATTGTTGTCGCTTCTGTCTTCCAGTGTCTGTTAACTCCTGATAAACATGGATCTTATACGGGAACAGGTGTAAATCCTTTCTCAAAATTCGCCACGTCGTGGTATACGACAGCACTTCTTCAATGGATAGGCGGCGAACAGATTTTTTGGTAAGGGAATCGACCGACCTTGTGCGAACATTTTCGACAACTTCGGCCGTTCGAATACGAGCTTCGCTCCCGCCTTTTGTCTTGCTTTTAACACATCCAGTGGCACGAAATTGCTTGACAAAATCCATGATTGCTTGCCTGCCTCGTGCGTCTCGACACTTGTACTCCTTCCGGAATTTTTTAGCACGGTTACAGGTGATTTTGTCTTGAAATACCTTGCATTTCTGCTCTGTTGATAAAGCGGGCGCCATTTTTTCAACTTAATGCAGTATGTTGTAAGTGTGGCCTACCAGGACATGAGATGGAAGATTGTTCTAACGAGTTCAGGTGTTGTAACTGCAAGGGAGCCCATTCTGCCCTTTCAAGAGACTGTCCTATTTGGCGGAAGGAAAAGAAGATCCAAGAGGTTCGTGTCCTTGGGAATTTGTCTTTTCCGGAAGCACGTAGGCAGGTAGAACAAAATGAAGTCCGTAACTATGCAGCAGTGGTTAAGAGTCGTACTTCTGTTAAGTCTATTGGAACAATGACTGATTTAAGTATTGCAGACTTTTCCTGTGGAACTTCCACCTCCACAGGACCATCTGCTAGCACTAGTCGGACTTCGAAATCGGTTACACCACCTGGAACCCCTCCAAAAACTTCGGAAAGGGAAGAGGGCAAGAAACGCTCGTCAGAGGTGTCACCTTCCTCTGACCCCTCCAAAAAGCGTATAGTAGTTTCTACGCCAAATTCTCCAGTTCTGGGGGGAGGGCCAGACTTCCCTTTAAACTTAGACGTGTCTCCTACTGAGGAGATGGAGTTATCCCGGGAGTTTAAACTTTCATCTTAAACCTCCATCATGGCACTGTTACAATGGAACCTTAATGGATTCTTTTGTCGATTAGAAGACCTCAAGCTCTTAGTCAATAAGTTCTCCTTCTCCTTATTGGCTTTGCAAGAAACTTTCCTTTGCCATCCCAGTCTCCTACCCTAAAAGGGTTTAATTTTATTAGGAAGGATTATACATCGGGAAATAAAGCCTGTGGTGGTGTTGCCATCTTAGTCCAAAGATCTTTGCCTTTTACTACCATTAATTTAACATCTAATCTCCAGGCGGTAGCAGTTAGAGTCTTATTCAAAGATCTCTCACCTCTAACTGTATGCTCACTGTATCTACCTCCGGATCAATATACAGATGAAAATTCTTTATCATCCTTGCTCTGTGAATTGCCAAGTCCCTTCCTTATTCTGGGTGATTTTAACGCCCATAATCCCATTTGGGGGTCTAGAAAGCTCTCTGAAAGAGGATATATGATAGAGAAAGTTCTGAATGCTTTTAACATCAATTTATTAAACGATGGCTCTTCAACATTTCTCCACTCAGCCAACGGCTCTGTGTCATGCATCGATCTATCTATATCCTCTTCATCTTTCACACCCAATTTAGCCTGGAACTTTTTCTCAGATTTACATGGTAGTGATCATTTCCCGATAAGTATTTCCCTGAGTTCTTCTACTTTTTCCAACCCTCTACCACGTTGGAAATTGTATAAAGCAGACTGGCAGGTCTTCCAATCCCATCTGCAGTTTGAGAATAAAACACCCTTTCCGTCTGTAGATGAGGCTGTAGAGGATTTCACTTCCCGCATCCTCCATGCGGCAGAACAATCCGTTCCAAAATGTCGATCCTCTTCCACGAAAATACCAGTGCCATGGTGGAATGAAGAATGTGCCCTAGCGGTTCGAGAACGTAAGAGAGCTCTCCGCATTTTCTCCGCACAACCAACTCTCGAGAATCTTATCACTTATAAACAGAAAAGGGCCAGTTGTAAACTAATCATCTCCACAAATAAAAAACTCTGTTGGAGGGATTATATTTCCTCCATAAA
>JAHWFO010093605.1:0-11179 GCA_023313115.1 Rhysida immarginata
AGTAAAGAGTAGCCCTAATCTCATTCCCCCAAACTCTGCATCTTCGCTCAGCATTAAAAACCCGACTTTACCTAGGTTATATGCTCTCCCTAAGACACACAAACCTGGAAACAAAATGCGGCCGATTGTGTCAAATATTGATTCACCTACTTACCGGCTTTCTAAATTTCTAGCAGAGTTTTTAAAAACCTTAAATTGTCGAACTTCGACAGTTCGGTTAGTAATAGCATTGATTTAGTGAAAAAACTGAAAAATAAGGTCATTAAGAATGGGGAAATTTTGGTATCCTTCGATATTGTCTCCTTGTTCCCTAGCATCCCTATACCTGAAACTATAAACTTTTTAACTAATATTTTGAATAAGAACAAAGTTCCTGAAAACATACGCAACGAATGTTTAAGTCTGACAAGGTTATGTACCAATAATAATATTTTTAAATATAATGGGAAAGTATACAAAATGGTGGGCGGTACACCGATGGGCTCTTGCCTTAGCCCTATTTTGGCTGAAATATTTCTGAAAAGTTTCGAGGATATCCTGAAGAATTCCGGTTTTTATTTTCCCGATTGTTGGTTCAGATACGTGGACGATGTCTTCACAATTTTTGACACCAATGCTTGCGATGTCAACACTTTTGTACAACATATTAACAGTTATTTTCCGTCCGTTCAATTCACTTTTGAATTGGAAAATAATCAAAGGTTGCCGTTTCTTGACATCCTGGTTATCAGAAACCATGATTCACTGTCATTTGAGGTATACCGAAAGCCTACGAACGGTTTGAATTATATACCTAGCGATTCCAGCCACCCTTGGAATCAAAAAATGTCCACCTTCATTTCGATGATTGACAGAGCTATTAATCTACCACTAGCTCAATCCTCATTCAAAAAAGAAATTTCTTTGATCCAGAATATTGCAGTCAAAAATGGCTACAGCACACGTACCATCACCGATTTGGTCAGGAAGAGGAAGTTAAAGAAGTTCATGGACGAAATCACTACCCTCAACCGGACTAAAAATAAAGGGAGAGTCATATCCTTACCTTACAATAAATCATTAATCAAAGGTCTCAATTCTGTTTTCAAATCTTTTAATATTTCGTTATCTTTCAGCAATCCAAACCAGACCAGGCATTTATTACCTAATCCAAAGGACCAGATTCCACCACTACAGAAATCAGGAATATACGAAGCCAGATGTTCCCAATGCCCCATGATTTACAGAGGACAGACTTTCCGTAATATTGAAATAAGATTCGAAGAACACATGAGACACACAAGATATGGTAGAGGGAACCAGTCATCCATAGCCAAACACTCTCTAGATACCGGGCATGAATTCTTATTAAACAATGTAAAACTTATTGAGTCAATAAACAAGAAACACCTTCTGGACGCCTTCGAAAGCTTAGCCATTCAAAAAACAGATAAAAAATTGTTACTCAACTTAGATAGGGGCCCTATTAGCGATTCACCATTGATCAAATGGGCGACGCACTTACCCAATCAATAATTTTCAGTTGGATCTTTTTGTCTTGATTGGCTTCAGTTCGTTATAAATACTCAGCATGTTCTATTCCAAGTCAGTTCTCTCAAGTTCTCTCGAGGGGCTCCTTGGCTGCTGAATGATGAAAGCAAAGCTTTTGAAAAGCGCTTACAGACTCAGGTTGTATTTTTTCATTTTATTTTCGGTCTTTTTCTTTTTGTTCAATTCCTGTTTCGTTGTGGAAAAAGAGTTTTATTTTATTCTTAACTTAATCATTGAAGTTATTGTTGCCATGAATACCGATGTGGTGATGATGCAACAATATTTTCATGATGATGCATTAATAGAATGTTCTGTTCCTCGCCTAAAGTAGGAAATTATCGAATTAATGAAAACAAATTATTGAGATATTATTTAACTTCTTGAGTTTGTTCTGTTAACTTACAACTGTAATTTTACCAGGCAACGCCTGGTGATTCTGTTGGTTTTAAATAATTCATAACTATTCATGTGAGTTTAAGTAGTTTTAAATAGTGCAAATCTTACTATTCCAATAATAATTTATGGGTTAAGGCTAGTTGTATATCCGATGCAAGGTGATTCATAAGCCTTTCCCGTATTTTCAAAGTCGATAGTACAGTAACCATGACTAGATTATCAGAAACCTTTATATTATGACAGCCAGTTGGGGCCAATGGTGAGGCAAATATTTAATTCAGGGAATAAATCGCTTTCAGGCTCTGAAAACTTTTCAGTGGGTTATAGAATGTCGCCAGTATTATTACAAAGGTCTTGCTTTTTTATGACAAGTGAGACCTTCCCATAGAAATTTATAAAATATACCTGCTGAAAATAATTTGAGAAACTTTCATCTTTATTCAACAATGACGGAAACACATTGCCCTACTAGACGACGAGGTATTAACCCTTATTTAACACCGAATGGGATCGTCTGAAGCCAATCGATTACACGCTATCTGAACGCAGGACTCTCCCTTATTCGTCTCTCGCTGTCGTCATCCGACACAGGAAGCACGTCACACCGATAACATTTGATGTTACTAATAAGCATTTAAGGTCTATAAAAATTGATGCTCCATATTCCACACAATAACTTTGACATCAACCACATCTTTGAAGTAGCTGTCCAATAAATGTATGAATCGTTCCAATATCTCTTGTTCTGACAGTTCACCTCACCATTGGCATAAAAATTTGCCTCATTACTGTGCACAATGTTATGTGGAAATGAAGGACCTAGTCGAAAGTTCTCCAGAATCCAGGTACAGAACTCAGTCTCTGGATCGTTCTCGGAGAGTTTTTGCTGCATCTGAACTTTGAATGAATGCCACTTTTTATTACGCTGAAACCTTTACTATGAATGATTGGCTGATTCCACACTCAGCTGCAAGCCGTCTTCGGTAGATGTTTTTGGTCGGCCTGTACGAGCTATAGGTGTAACAGTCCCAGTAACTCTGAAATGTGATATCACATATTCGACGGCGATATGTGCGCGATTCGTTTTCTTGCGGGATGGCGGACGTAGAAATCAGCAGGATTCTATGACAGGGGCGTTCCCCGGATATCAGGAACGCTCTCCTCCTTCATCAGTTCCATCTCCAATTATCTGCAACAGATAATTACATCAATGGTTCTTAATAACATGTAAACCGCAAAACATAACTGAAATCCGATTTCCGGAATGAATTACGGAGAAAGAAACTTCAAACGCTACATGACCCCTTCTCATTAAATAAAATGAACCAGGACCAAAAATGGCGGATTTCAAGATGGCGGCCAAACTCCAAAATTGTCCCAAAATTGTCCTAAAATCGTCCCTGCTAGCATGGTCACATGGTTTATTTTACACATTATTTCGGAAATACAGCTATATACAGTGACTTATGACTCACCCTGTAATTTTACTGTATTTACTTTGATATTAATTTAGGAATTTTATTTTTTTATAATTAGGTACTGAAGAAGGGAAACCGCAAGACTTATTACAATTGAAAAAAATTAAGTGGAAACAACAACAGGATTATAAAGATCTACAACTTCCAGTTTACTTGTGGATGGATAAGAAGAAACTAGATTTGGATACTTTTTACGTAGAACTTAATATGATTAAGAAAATGAAACACCAAACAGTGGCTAATGCACAAAAAATTGAATTAAACGACATTTTTTCTTCTGAAGAGAATGACACAGGTCTGCGCATCCTTATCGAAGGTCAGCCTGGCTTTGGTAAATCAACCCTCCTTCTTAAGCTGCTCTCCGATTGGTCAATGAACAAGGATTACATTCGGAAACAGTTTGAATTGGTATTTTTTGTTCGCTTACGAAGCTTTGAGAAATCTTTAATAACGTTACTCCTTAACCGCTATCCGGGTTTACAAACAAAAACAATAGAGAACATAATCAATTACATGGGGGCGAAAATCCTTTTTCTATTCGATGGATGGGATGAAACCACGGAGGATACAAAGGAAGCACTCGGTCCCGTTCTTGCTGGCGATGGCTTATACTCAAAGACGACAGTCATAGTGACTTCCCGTACTGAACAGTATCTGAATCCAAAATATATAAGTAATCATGACAACATGGAAGAAATTCATAAGGATAAGTATGCTCTATGGAATAAGCGAATCCAAATCAAAGGCGTACCAGAAGAGAAGAGGATAGAATTCCTCCAAAAATACTTGCAAGTTAAAGAAGAACAAGAACTGAAGATAATGTTAAACAATTTAAATATCGATATAACCGATCTTTACGAGTGCCCACTTTTTCTTTTGTTGCTGGGTGCACTCATTCAAGATAATTTTGCATCATCTCGATCTCTGAGCATTCGTACCAAGACAGAATTATACAAAACTATATTCAATTTCATGATTCACAGGTGTTTAGTACGAGAAGAAAAATGTGCAAATGATGTAGAATTTGATATATTTAAGCCGGAAAATGAAGAGGGTAATAAGTATAGATCTATCTTTGAAAATTTTGGTGGACTTTGTTTAAATAAAGTTATTGATAAAAAACAATATTTGATGTTTGATAAACAAGAAATATCAGAATTTTCTACAAAGTTCAATGTTGAAATTTTAAAATTGGGTTTTCTTTCTCAAGATATCAATTTTCGAAATTATGAAGAGAACCTTTTTTATGAACCAATTCACCGAAGCTTTGTAGAGTTTTTAGTTGCGCTCTATTTATCATCTCTCCCAGAAAATACATTAAAAAACCAAATCGATAATTTCCTTCAGAAAGGAATAACTCCAAAGGAAACTGAACTGTATTATGTGTTTTTGGGTGGTTTATTGCAATCTGAAACTTATAAATTATTCAACTGTTTATCGACTCGTAACTTCAACATTGGTTTATTCAATACAGGTTACAACAACTATTGTTATCATCTCCAGCACATTTTAAATGAAATCGATCCTAATCCTGATCCTGTTCTGTTAGGGTCTTTAGAACCTTTTATCCCAGAGGAGTTCTACTGCAACGAACTTAATCGCAACTCTCTGACCAAAGAATTTATTAAAAACTGGATTCCTTTAATTTTCAAACATTTTCCTAAAATATTTCTTTCCAAAGAAATACGATTACATCTAAAATCTTTACCAATAAAAGAAATTTTTGATATGATTCCTGCAGATCATGAACTCAAGAAATTACATATTATTTATGAAGCTTCTAATGAACAAGGAACTTATGAAATAAATAAATCAGTTTCGTGTAACATCTTAATAATCGAAAACAGCAACAAAGATTTCTTTAATAGTTTTGAATGCTTTCAAAATATTTTGTCTAAATTTAAGTATGACAAACTTTTCTTAAAAATTAATTGTCATTATGCAGATCAAACTAATCATAAAGTTCGTGAGTTCTTTATGTCTCAAAAGTTAAATAGGCTGAATCTCCATCAACTTGACGTCAATGGTATTGATCCTTTAATATTCCAATCAATTTTTTTTTCCTATGAGGATTTTGTAAAACAAATCTCTTCCGGAATAAAGATTTCATTTTCAGAAAGCATTAGAGAAACTACTGAATATAAAACTAATGATCTCAGAAATTTTTTAAATTCTGTTTCCAATAGCAAGTTTCAGTCATTTGTCTTTGATATCAGTAATATAGCAGCGTCATTAGAATTCAACCTAAACTCTTTTACATTTCCAAAATGCTGGGAATATTTAGAACTGCGGGGTAAATACAAGGGAGAAGCTCGAATAAAAGAAATTCAAGAGCAGTCGATTGGACATTTCAATGCTATTGGTTTTATTTCCCTTGAAGAACATCTGTTGTCTACATTTTTGTCTAAATGTAAAAATATGAAGAGACTAAGTTGTAATGATAGTCAAGTTTTATCAAAAATGATAGCTTACAATCCTGAGTGGATGGGATTCCAAAGCATAGAAGAACTCTACTTCGAAGAAGAAGTTATAGACGAAAAATTCGTTTCAATATTATCCCACTTCAAAAACTTAAAAGATATATCTATCAACCTATTCAGTAGTAATCCTGGAACAACAACAGAAAACAGTGTGCACAAATTAGTTTCCTACTTTTCAAAGATGAGAAAACTAACCCTTAATTATCATTCTACACCAGAGGATAAAAATTTTATTATTCATTTCTTGAATGTAATGACAACAGAAGAGACGAATAATATAAAATTGGAGGAAGTGATTCCTTATTACATTCATGTAAAGTCTTTCTCACAAAAGGATATCGAATACCTGGAAGAGAACCTCGCCACCTGTGATTTATGTAAGATATTAAATATTTTGCTTGTTTGATTCTTTAAATTACGGCAATAGGTTTTGTATGTCAAATTAATTGCTATAGAATATATTTTAGATAAATTTTGTACAATTAATATTGTGAATTAATATTTCAATCTAATTTTATTGTACAGAAAGATTCACAATTAATGTCATGAAGTCTAATAGGTTGTTGCGGAAGTCAAGTTCAGCAAAAAATGTCCTAAGAAAAGGTGGTTGTAATGTCATCAGATGGGATTAAATCTTAATAATAAATCTGATGACATAACACACGTAGTCGAGCGCGCAAAAAGCCAATGCAAACATAAAGCTCAGCGAGGAGCGAATTCACTGCCCCTCAGTGAGAATCAACCATTCCAGATTCACAAGAAAAGGAATGGAGCACGCCGACTGGTGTTGCATAAACGAATGAATGATGAGCTAATTAATAAAGAGAAAGAGAGGACGGAAATTTTTTAGAAAGTTTCAATCTTGTATGTTTTGATGGAGAAAAAACGAGGACCTGAGTAGATAATTAGTGCTTCTGATTGTTTTAATGTGTGAACTTTTGTGCAAGTGTGACATTCCATGTCAGTTAATGTTACATGGGTCCGGCGGAGGTCACTATTCTTTTTCTTTTGGTGATTAAAGTCAATTTTAATGCGAATACAAGGCATTCATTTTTGTTGTAAGATTAAGATTATTTTTTAGAGAGAATATTTCTGTTTCATCTATCAGCTCTTCATTATTTTAATCAGGTATTGTTGTGTGATTGATTGCTTTGTGTGTGTATTTGTTATAGTGTGATTGTTCCCTCGTTGTGGCGTTGTTTTCGTTGTTTTTAGTGTGTTTATTTTAATTGCCTTGAGCCGTTGTTGTTGTTAAGCTAATTGAGGTTTAAAACAAGCAGGGCTCTAGGCAGAGCATTGTTTTGCTCTGTGGCTTGATGTCATGTAAAATATTATAACAATTTTTCTTGTGTGTGGAATGCTTTTTTCTGCTGGGGCCGAAGGAGATTGTTGTGTTAAAAAAATATATGTAATTTTTCTGGATGAAGGAAGGATGTTAAAAAAAACATGAGTGAAAAACATACTTCGAATCATGTTAGCTGCATAAGCTTTTTAACAATTTGGTTTTTCTACTTGAGAATTTTTGATAAAATGATTTACGAATACAGCAATGTAAGTAGAAAGTTGGGAGACCTAATTTTAAGTCTGTTTGGCTAATCGTACTCAAGGACATGGCGACATCGATATTCGATTATTTCTTGAAGGAGATATTTCTTCATGCATGCTAGGAATGTGTCAAGGACTCTCGTTGATGAATCTCCCTCGGAAGTAAGGCGTTATAGTTGGTGAGTGTATCTGATTCTTTTTTAAAGTCCATGGAATCCACGCTTGACTACAGTATGCTTCATGTTTAATAGTCTTATGCACCACATAGAAACATGCTTCATGTTGGATAACATTGACTATAGTGCATTAAGTGAACTTGAACAGAACTAAAATTGCTCTCTTGAACTGGAGTTGGAACTGTTAATTGCCTTAGATGCATGGAAGACACAATTGTATTAGTTAAGAATTATTTTAATGTATGAAACAATTGTGGTCTCATCATGTGGTGTGGCATGCAGAAGTGCATCATATATTTGGGTGAGGTAGTAGTCCCTAGTGCAAAATTTTAGGACAGTTATTCCTTATGTCAGACTGCGATGTTCCTTTGATATGGTACCAAGTCCTCTGATTTGGAGCACTCAGAATCGGCCAGGGGGGGGGTTTCCGTGTTTCTCCTCCAGCGGTGGTAACAAATGAAACACTGAGCGCTGGAGTAGCATTACTAAGAGGAATACTTTATGCGGTGGTTCTGGGCGTACTCTACCAAGCGGATAACCATGCATATGGTTGCTATCTTACGTGTTTAAACCAAGTATAATTATTTAACCTGTGTGTAACATGTTGTGCGCACCATATGACTGCACCAAGGGATATTGAGATACTGAACTTATGGGATATAGTTTAATGCATGCTTGATATAAGGGCCCTTAAGGTAAACAGTGCAGTGCACTGCAGAATGTGTAAACCTTGTCATTGTGTTGATGTTTTTTTCTGCATCCTGTTACAGTGTTTGTAAATGCGAATAAAAGTTATAACCTCACATCTCCATGTCGTTATCAACCTCATTTTAGGCCTCGAACTCTTGGCATCACACAAACCCAAGCGCTTACCTGTAGAAGGTGGACGCAGGTCCTTGAATTGGCGGTGGTGGATGTCACATATGGCGCCCAATGTGGGGCCTAAAATCAGGCATTTCCAGAGTCTCGAGGTTGACATAGGCATGGAGCTGTTGTTATATTGGTGTCCATGTGCAGAGGAATTTTGTGCGAGTTAAAAGAGTCCAGTGCAATTTTTTTTTATCTATCATCTAGGTGGGTAGTCTGACTTGGGTATCATGCCTGGCAATGAAGTGGATGCAGCAGCTGCAGCGGTACCTGAATTGGCAGGATACACAGGGAAGGTGCCCACTTTCATTGGTGAAGATGGAGGCATCACTATTGGGGCGTTCATTGCTAGCCTGGAAAACATTGGTGCCCTGGCAAAATGGACCCCAGAGATTAAGATTATAATTATGAAAACTAAATTGAGAGGAGCCGCTGCCAAGCATGCTCTGGAGCATGAGCTCTATGATATAGAGGATTATGCTCAGCTTTGTGCACGCTTGGAATGTGTCTTTGGCAAGGTTAAAGTTTTAAAGGACTATTCTAAAGAGCTGCATGACACCGTCCAGGAGGTGCATGAGTCGGTTGCTACTTTTGCCGGCTACCTCGAGCTGGCTATGGATCGATTCATTAGTGCCAATCAAGAAGCAGCTCGTATACGTGAAGACATGCTGTTGCAACGCTTCAGCAATAGCTGTTTGCTTGCGCATAGGAGAGCGCTGATGATTGCGAAGCCAAAAACGTACAAAGAGGCGGTTGTCCTAGCCCTTCGCTCAGAGGATTTGGAACGGAAAAATAAGAGCACGACTTATGTTGTGGAAAAAGATGCTTATGCACCAGGATTAGGGGGTGGATCGATAGGATTCCATTCAAATTCTAAAGGAGCGAAGGGGGGAGACCTCTCTAAACCCCAGGCTAAGGCATGCAGTTGTTCAGAAACATGTAAACGACTTGAGGGAATGGTGAAGAGTCTGGCAAAGGCTGTTGAGTCATTAACGGGGAGCCAGGAAAAAGTCTCAGCCCCATCGAATGATTCCAGGGCACTGCTTCCAAGGGGCACTGGCTCTACTACTGGGTGCTATCGTTGTGGTCAAATGGGCCACTTTGCCCGAAATTGCCCGCAGCCTGCACTGAGACCCCGAAATGTTAATTTGAGTGGAGATGCCGAGGGGCCAGTGTTAACACATTGTGGTCAGGGTGGACTATGTACCACTATTGTGTATTTACAGGGCCAGCCCATCACTATGTTAATTGACACTGGATCTCAAGTCTCATTAATCGATAGGGAGGCATATAAACATTTGTCTGGACCTCTCCCTCACACTGTTGAAACAGTGATCCGAGGAATAAATGGAACATGCCTTAATTTAAAACAAGGAGGTATGTTGGATGCCATGTTCAGGGGCGTCATATGGGCATTCGCACGTTTCTTATACATTCTTTTGCAGATCGCCCATATGATGGCATCCTGGGCATGGACATCCTGAAGGGCCTTACTTTTCAGTGTGCATGTGGATATGAGGCGTATGGTGCTCAAACTAAGTTTGTTGAGAAGGTGGGCAATTGTAGCCCAAGACCTAAACATGTTGTGGATACAGTGGAGGAAGTGGGTTGTCGGAGCAGTGTGGGATGTGGAACAATGGGTAATACTGAACCAAACCAAGTAATGTTAAGGGTGCCTGGTAGAAGATGTTCGAATGGTGGTAGGGAGCGAGCTCGTTGGATTGGGCCTTTCATAGTGAGTGCATGGGATAGTGCTGGATGGGTACAGGTGGTAGGAGTGAGATTTGGAGATGTTAAGTAGGTACGGGTAAGCCAATTGTGAGTGCGATGGCAGAATATTGGTAGTGGAGTGAATAATTATAACACCCAAGCAGAATATGCTTCCATGGAAATGGATGGTCCAACGTGCGAGCCAACTGAAGCCTGGGTACATGACGATGTGCCATATTATAATTGGGCGACAGAAGTAAGTTTTGGGCAAGGAAATGCTACAGCTGAAGTATATGAACCAGTTAATGTAGATTACTTAGACAGAGCCGAACCGTGTCAAGTTGCGTGCAATGGTTATAATGGTTATGTACCATTGTCGAAGGAAATCAGGTTAGCCCAGGATGCTAAACAGGTGAACGACATAAATGGTGAGGAAACAGTTGGGCAAGCGGTGATGCAGTCAACCTTGGGGCCTCTGAAAACACAAGCTCAGTCTTATATGGAAATAGTACAGGGGACAGGGGAATTTATTATGAGTGAAGAGAACCAGGAACAATGGGAGGGTAATGTCGCAGAAAACAGGTCGAGTGGGTGTAATGAGGTGAGGAAATGTGGGGAAGGAGCAAAGGAGAAACACCCTGTGGAAGAGACTGGTAAGGGGCAGGACACGGATCTGGATGAAGCAACCGGAGACGGAGAGGAAGAGCAGTCGGATGCAGTAGCTGATTGGAGGATGGGGATGAGGGTTTTTTATCAGGTACGAGAAAAATGCCAGGACGAATATAAAAAGATTTTGAAGACAAGAAATAAGGAGATTCAAAGGCAAGTTAAGTTAGTACAGCCAGTGACAAAAATGAAAACAAAAAAATCCAAGAAGCGATTAAAGAGTAGTAAGAGAGGAAAAGAGGGCAATTATAACCAAGTATAACTAAGATCACGTGGTTAGCCAAGACAAGAACATGACTATTAGCAAGATTAGGGATGTGGGGGAGTTTTG